>WURV02165324.1:0-16585 GCA_011762755.2 Epimenia babai
TAATGATAGGCTGGTTACTTAATGATAGGCTGGTTACTTAATGATAGGCTGGTTACTTAATGATAGGCTGGTTACTTAATGATAGGCTGGTTACTTAATGATAGGCTGGTTACTTAATGATAGGCTGGTTACTTAATGATAGGCTGGTTACTTAATGATAGGCTGGTTACTTAATGATAGGCTGGTTACTTAATGATAGGCTGGTTACTTAATGATAGGCTGGTTACTTGAACCGTCGTGGGGGCATTATGGCCCTTCACAATTTTAGCATATAAATGTAGTTATGACGACACATTTATTAGCCTGACTTATATGGGGTGGGGAAAACACCCATGGAAAAACCGACCTGAGGAGATACCTGACCTTCCATTTACGCCTCTAGTCTCAAACGTCTGCAGACAAGCTACATATGTACATATGTCGCACCCTCAGCTAAGTCTATGAAAGTAAATAGGTATTTACTATATGATGGTGACATATATGATGACGACATAACGGGAGGTAATCGCCATAGAGACCATCCATAGAGCATCCGAAACGCAGCCACATCGGCGGGGATTATTCTAATAGAACCATACTGCAAGGGCGACCCAGACCTCTCTACGTACGGGGGTTACAGGTGCTTTCTTCTACAGATAGTATACTGACTAGAGCTGAAGTCGAACCGCGGACCTCTGGACTCAAAGTCAAACTCTTTAACCACTACTAACCACCACGGTAACTGGCTCCCTAAGGTTCTTGTAATTTACAAGGTTTTTTATTGATAAAAAAGAATGTTACTCGTTAGCCGTAATTAAAATACATCGGCGTCATTCACCCGACGGGTCGCGGTTTCTCAACGCGTCATACAGCGCACCTCCTGCGGAACAACGCTGCGCTCTGCCGTGTGTATCTTGAGTATGTATCTATCCCAGATTATTATACTCCCCAACGACCGGAATGATCATTATTGGAATCGACATTAACAAATTGAGTCGTGTATATAAACAAACATAAATGTCTCAAATGCGATTGTGCGTATCTCGCTATACTGATAGTGATGTGATATATCGTGACATTCAACTGTAATCAATTCAATTCATCGTCGGTTGCGAACTATAAAAACCGCTAATGGGTAAAGCACCAGACTGATACCAGACTGATACAATACAATATGATACTTAGATCTATTATATACGGAAGAAGAACGAACAAGCAGGTGTTGCATATTTTACCATTTGTCAGGAACCATCGAGATTATTGGGAACATCCGAATACTTTTATTGCAAAGTGGGAGTCATCAGAACGTCTTACATTTTTGCGATTTTTTTATAATAGCTTCTACTCTTTGCGAAACTTAATGGCGGCAAAGAATTTTTCTCTAGATAGATGTCGGAACCATCCGGGCACCTCCGTGCTGTTATGTTATGTTAGGACTATCCGACTTCCGTATGGACAAAGTGAGTTTTATCTTGTGAAAGGGTATCATAGGGAAACGCCTCCCTCGTGCGAAACCCGCTGTTTTAATATTTTCTCTATTTGAATAGATTTCTCTTGATCTCTCGACCAACGTGACTTCCCGACAAAGCACCGTTTACGATAATGATGTACTGGACAGATATTCACATAAAAATATCTTTGATTGGAGCTATTATTCATCAGAGGTACAGTTTTTTACGTGTTTTTCTCTCCTGTTAACATAAGGAAAATGATGTAGTGTACAATTCTCAATGCTTTATGAAATCAATAAAAAACTGTCATCTCAACTGATAAAACGGTGTTATAATTCTTGAAACTCTCTGTTGTTTTACCACTTGTTCCATCAATATAGCGAGAGGTCCCCGTACTCCCCACAAAATTTAGAATTAATGTTATTATTTACAATTATGGTAATTTGTCTAGAAGTTGCAATAACGTAAATAGCTCGATCGAAGTTTGCAGATCGCCATTCATGTCACCGTAACTTCCCGCTCTTGCATGATTACACGAACAACGGAGTCTGGACACGTTGAAGTTTATTCAACAAGATCCCTAGACAACCGAGTGAACATCATTTAATATTTAATACGTGACGTAGCAAAACACACACACATATATATACAATATAGCATACATACATATATACCTAGCCACTAACGCACACGCCGGCGCGAACACCCGTACGTACATACGTACATACGTACATGGATGATTTCTGTTTGACTCGACCGAGTACGGCGATATTATATCGTCCGATATAAAGAAAGTGTGAGGGACCATATTAGCGAGGCTGTCTAACTCTAGATATTTGTCATTGGAGAGTCCTGCCTCCACGAAACGTTCTTTACGTGATTGAATAATTACCGGAGTGGGGAACAAATATGCAGTAGAGACAATTTATTAATAAGGCTGATATAAGCCAAATATTCGCTGTGACAACAATAGAGCCAAACAACTTTCTAGTTTTTATGTAGTTTATAATAGCACTGCCCATTATAACAATACAACTGTCCACCACACAGTACACTATGTAAATGGTCACTTATTGCACCAGTCCATGACAAGATTAAAATAATGCATAAGCCAGGAAAAAGAGAGGCGTGTTCAACAATGTATATCTTGTACATTTCTGAACCAATATGTTTCTATATTCACAGACATATTTATCCATCATATCTTTATAACCCCGGTTTCTCCCATCTTGGACACCCACACAGACACCATCCCCGTCTGCGAGAAATGCGGTTGCTCTTTTGATAGTCGTTCGCGCGTTATTTCACGTTTACGCATCGCATTAGAGTACACCCGGTTGTTCTGTGTATTAACTGGTTAACAAACGTTAAACAACTGTTATCAGTCAGTTCTTGGACTTTGTGTCTCTTGGAAGGATTTAGGCATAGATCATACTTCATTGTTCTCGTTACCGAGGTTCTTGATATATTACAGTGCTTTTGGATGTCTCGTGGACATATGCGAGAACCAGGATGTCATGTTGACTCAGCACCAATTCCTCTACGGCTGCCACGATTTCCTGACAGCGTACTGCACGCTGTCTTCCACAACCTATGACGTGCTCTGTTGTACCAGTTGGGTTTATCTTTCGTATAATATTGTCTAGTCCGCCATGTGTACATGGCTTTTTCGGGAATTCGTTTTACAGTCGTACTGCTGACCAGCCTTGTTCTCTACATACTTTAATTACTGACAAATCCTTTTTACTGTGAAAGGGCATGATCAAAAGCAGTTAAAACAATTTTTACTAAAAATTTGTGTAGCCTTTATATCAAAACTGTTTGACTACGAAGACATGTTGAAAACTGAATTACATTTAAAACCAGTTAAAAACCAAGTTTAAACTTAGTTAAGACGCCTGCCTAGTCTAATAGTTTAGAGACATTTTTAATAGGATTAGTTTTTTTTCTGTGTACAAGTACGAAATGGTCTATGAATGCGGCTATCCTGATAAATAAATCCGGACTTCCTCTGACTCTGACACGACAAACGGGACACAATGAAGTTACCAGAAAAAATGAATAGTATCAAGCTGAAATAAAAACAGATATTTATAATTGTCTCGTCTTAATCTCATGTCGGTTAGATTAAATAGTTAACTGAGAATAAAGACGCTTACTTGTTGCAATAATCCCGTCGATGTAGGCGGGGCACGGCTGGGTAGAGACAATGCCTGCGGGGGTGGCAGGCCAGCAATCAACGCCGTCCCACGACCGGTTACAGTAGACAGCGCCCGGCTCTGAAGAAGATCCAGTCATACATAAATCCAGGGAAACTTGTGCCTGATCATGTAACATGTTGAGAGAAAAATTAGCATTTGAAATGGTGTTGGCTCCATTCAACAATAACAGGGCCTTGATACAACGAAATATATGAGAATAGATCCGTCGAAAAACTAAAGACGGTACAATAGTCTTTGAAAAAGGTCTCACCCGAAACGTCAGTAACTATTACATGTCTGTAAGAAAACGTCAAGAGAGTGCTGAGGGTACAGGAAGAAACCTTATTTCCATTCTGGATCTGAATTCCTGTAGCTAAAGTTAACTGTACCGCTCGATGTCTCATCGAATAGATATGTAACATTTCTAATCAGCATGCACTAAAGGAAATAAATCAGGGATATTTTTAGTATCAAAAGTTTCACACACTAACTATAGCGTACCAGGTGTTCCAAAAATACCCCCGCAAATTTTAGCTAAATAGTATACTATACATGAATAAAAATGGGTGGGTCTTGCCTTCAAAATGAGACAAGAATAATGAAAATACCATTCAAATTATAAAGTTACACCAGATTTTTAACCCTAAAATATACTACATTAATTCTTACCTGGCCCGTTATTGACCACGACCAGGTCATCGTGCACTGTTTTTGTCAATTGGATAATCATTATTTCAAGTGCGCTAATTATGCGATCTTTCAAAGTGACTATCTTTTTCATAACAGATCTGGCAGTGTGCACACCACACCTGATTAGTCCAATGCGATTACCGCGTAAATAGCGAATTTTTGTTGTTACCTTTTGGATTCACACTCAGAGAATTCGTGAGGTGGGTGACACATGATTGTGTTCAAGAATTTCTCGATCAAGAACCATCGACAGGGAAAAACAATTCTATTGACTGCTTTAAAGTATAAACGAGAGGACACGACCTCTAACTTGAAAAGCAGCTGGTCAGGCTGTCGCCAGAGTGGTCGCTGTCAGAGTAACATCGATGCAGTTGGTCAGGCATGAAATTAAAATTCCAATATCAGGTCTAGCGTTAACAGACTTGGTCTGCCTCATGCCACATCCGAAGGAATCACGTGGCTTGACCCGGGATTACACCCATGCAGAATCCTACGTCTCCATCAACTGCTTCCTAATTACCTACCTGGATTTATTGATTTTTTGTCCGTTTCTTGTGAATCGAAATGTTCAGCTCTTCTGGAACTAGAGGGTTGACGAGAAATATGCATGTTATACGAATGGCAATGTTGATGCCTAGAACGTTTGCCTATATGAACCACGACACAATCCCTCAGCTGATTTACACTACTGAAGTTTCAGAAGGGAGAGTCTACTCTTGTTAGGATAGTGTGGCAACGGCGCACTGAGAGAGCCATGCAGTTGTCGTAGGCATCATCTTGTCATAATGACCAAGGGATAATACAGCACTTGAAAAAACAAAACATTATTATTTTTTAACTTCATTGCAGTTACGATGGAAACCTGAACGATGAGCGGTACCTCGAAATGATAAACAACGGGATAGTACCACAGTTGCCCGAGACATTGGACAAGAAAGACTCGCGCAAGATGACGTTACGGGGCATATGAGGCACATGGTACGAGATCAATTACGCGACTTATTTCAAACATAGAGGTGTGGGTTGCCGTGTTAGTCATGTAAATACGAAAATACTATCGTAACACCTTGTTGACTAACTATATGCAATGCACCTGATGAAGTATACTCGATATAGGAAAGCTTGTGTTAATCCTCATATAGTTAGTCAACAAGGTTTTATCTTTGTATTTTCGTATTTGCGACTTATGTCAGCAGAGGGTAAACAGTCTGCACGAGGGAAATAAGTTGCCCGTCATATCTCGCTCATGATACTCGACATGTGGACGGTCGGCAATCTTACTTCTTTATATGATATTGAATACCGTAACTTTCATTGCTTTTAAACGCATCTCAGGAGAAAATGTGTGAGGAGACTATCTCTACTTTGAGTCGAGATGTCGAATATGGCGGAGGTGTAAGCGGAGGTGTGTGTGAGTGGTTGTCTGGTTGATGTGAGTGTTGAGTGGTTGTCTGGTTGATGTGAGTGTTGAGTAGTTGTCTGGTTGATGTGAGTGTTGAGTGGTTGTCTGGTTGAGGAGTCCGTGTTCTGAGACATAAAAAGATTGGCATATTGTGGGGGGGGGGGAATGCGTGTGCCCATAGCAGTACCCTGAGTTTGTAAATAGAAATTTTCTCTAAATTTGATGGCATTGTGGGTTAGGACAAATTCGGCGAGACTGATGATGCCCGGCCTGAGCACTAAGCCACGATGTCAAATGTGCAAACACATTGATACAGTATACGCAGTACAATACACGGACCCAATAGGAACACCTTCAACATCACAACCTCATATACATGTAATAACACTAGTAACATTATATACGCCATATCTCACAACATATCCCCACACGTACTCTATTTCGGTGAAACGGGACAGACACTACAGCAAAGACTTAACGGCCGAAAATCGAAGAGATCCGCCACAACGCCCTTTGGGGACTATTGGGATAAATCTTTTATCATACCGCATTGTTCTCCAGCAATTGTTCACACGCCCTTTGCCTGTTTGCGACGAGTCATACCCTACAAAACACTCTATCATTCTCATTCACACCATACCATCGTGTGCTATCATCTCACTAAACTGACCTAATTCACGTTATTATTAGTATTAATTTTACCTTTTTCATCATTGGTGTCACTCATCAACTTATTTATACCTCTGTACTTACGCTATATAAATGTGTATTTTACTTCTCACTCATTCACCTGATGAAGCATTCCTTGTGTCTGCCGAAGCTCGTGTTTCAATAAACTTTTAGTAGTCTCATAATACCGTCTTTTCCTTGTTATTGACAATAAAAGAGGTTGTCAAAATGGAGTATTTTTCTAAGACACTTGGTATGATAAAATTTCAATTTTTCAATATTTAGAAATTTGAACGCCACTTCGACGCGTTGATATCAGCAAGAAAATGTAAGTGTGTTAGCGACGACAACACGATGACAACTCGATGACAACACGACGACAACACCATGACAACACGATGACAACTCGATGACAACACGACGACAACACCATGACAACACGACGACAACACCATGACAACACGACGACAGCACCATGACAACACGACGACAACACAATGACAACACGACGACAACACCATGACAACACGACGAAAACACGATGACAACCCGCGATCGCCAGGAAATATTGTAAAATGTCGCGTGAATTACGGGAATACCTCGGACAGCTAAGGTATTCATGCATGTAGCCAGGTTATCTATGACGGAAATTGGCGGGCGATCGAGCTTGTTTCGTGGATCCATCGACTAATGACAGTTAATTATGTCATTGATTTGAAGCTCATGTCTAACAACTCCGGAACTGTTTGCAGCCGCCAATAACTTCTTTCCCGGAGTCAACATGATTTGTTCTGGCACCTCCTGAGCTTACATGCCGTTTTCACACAGAAATCTTTATAAGGTATAATAATACCAAAAAGAGATAACACACAAATATCATATGCAGAACAATAAATGAATACAGTCTATAACTGATTACGATTGTGAAGGGGCAGACAAAACGTGGTTGTACCCATCGACACAATACAGCAATTCTGTTATAAGGTCAGAACACATATTGTCGGATGCTATACATCATAAGGATATACAGGAACATATAGATAAAAGAAGATATAGAGATATATAAATACGAGGTAATCACGCCCTAACAGACTGAATATATTGAATATACGACTCACTAAACTAACAGACTGAATATATTGAAAATGCGACTCACTAAACTAGCAAATTTTCGTAATTCTTGTATGTTCGCAATTGTCAATAATGCAAAAAACTTAATCATGTTAGGCCTCGTGGTGAAATATGAGCGAATGAACTCGTTTCTCAAATGCGAGTATGCAGAACATACAAGAACTGAGTGGAACTCGTCGTGCGCATCTCTCGGCGCACATCGCTCGCACACACGACGAGCGAGTTCCAGTTTGGGGCCTTCCCAACGTTCCCGCTCTACTCGTGAGTGATGCGAGGACAGCCGCAGACGCGTTAAAGCTATTGGATGTTCGTCTGTAATAACATTACTCAAGTAGCTTTCTGCGAGCGGATACCTACATACATTACGAAACAAAAGCATTTTGATGATTCCTGTATTGTCGCATGCCAACTTTGATAGTATTGGTCCTCTATATAACTTATTCGTCTTCCGTCAAAGTAGAACCGCGTTTGCGTCATTAATGATTTTACAGTATTCATTATCGTTCATGGTCTAAACTTTGAGCCAAAATTTGAAGGCTCGCGTTTGAGTCTCACAGAAAAGTGAAGAAAGCCCAAAATCCCCGAGGATTATGTCAGCGGGAGTTGTGGGTTCAACACCTAATGCCTTCCTAAAACACCGCAGCCGAGATATGTCTATAATGTCCATCTTTTTAAGCCCCCAGACTTCCGATCTATACGTGAGTACGGTTTTAACCACAAGCCTATGGGCTTATCAAATGGCAGGTAAGGACGATGAAGTTCAACATTGATGCAGGCCCAATGGTTTGGATAGTTTTGAACACAAGCAATAACCGCAAACTTTCAAAATGTGTTACAATATTAAATAGTGCATGTAGCGCTCTTATGACGTTGACTGTTGTCAGTAAAGCTTTGGTAGTTAGTCAGCTCTGCAGTAAAACCGTTCAAGTTGTCAACCCTGTAAGGCCAACCGTGTTGCCGGGAAATCCGAGACCGACGAGAATCGTAAAAGAGCCCCAACACTATCATTTGGCTGTGTGACTGAAAATGATTTTAGTGCGAAATTCTCTCAGTGTGACGGAAATCAGAGCGCAATTTCCCAGAAAGCATTCCTATATCGCGCACAGTTACCAAAGCCCTCACCACATACCTCGCCTTTTTTCATACTGAAGAGTTTGCAGACTGTTTTGTGAACTAAGTGCTTGACCGGGTACCGAGAGAAAGAGAGATATCGAAAATGTCGTTAAAGAAGTGTCTTTAAATGAGAGTCGTATCTCGTCTTTCTTGTCAGTCCTGTTGATACTATATCATTTATCTGTCGTGGTAAATCCAGTGTGTCGGATCCGATCCCTGAATGGTTGCTTAGGCACTGCTCACACCCTCTTGCTCCATTCATTACGGTCATTATCTATGCGTCGCTCGCATCTTCGTTTATTCCTTCGATCTGGAAGACTGGGATCGTTCGACCGTTGCTGATAAAGGCTATTCTTCATGTCCGTATTCTGAATAAATATAGACCGGTATCGACGCTCACTGGCATCTCAAAAATAACCAAGAGAGCTGTTTACACCTAAATTATAGATTATCCCGACATTAACTCTCTGCTTGAACCATTCCAGTCCGCCTATTGTAGTCAACACAACACCGTGTCTACATTATGACGGGCTGCTTCTGATATCCACAGGTTTCTCGATCATCCGTCAACATCAGTTGTTTTTGTTTTGTCGACCTTATCGCGGCCTTCGATACCATAGATCATAACATTTTGCTGTGTCGTTTACAACAGCGCTATGGTATTGAAGACCACGCGTTAGAGTGGCCTAAATCGTATCTGTCAGGGAGGCATTTGTGCGTTGTTGTTGGGTAGCATCGGTCTGGCCTGAGGTCTCTTGATCGTGGCTTCCGACGGGGTTCTCTTTTACGTCAGATTGTCTTTGCATTGTATCTTTCGTCGTTAGACGACCTGCTTCTCAGAGCAGCGTCGATATTCATCTTTACGCGGACGATTGTCTAATTGATGTCCTCTTCGATAATATTGCTGATACCTAGGCTGTTAGTGTTACTGTTAGTTCAGAACAGTGCAGCTCGTGTGATTTACCAGCTCTAAAAATTCTCTCGGATCTTCTCTAGCCTGGTTGATCGACACTTTTTGCCAGTATCGCAGAGGATTACGTACAAGGTGCTGACTTTTGTTCATAAAGCCATGTCTCACTGCTGCCCTGCGAGCATCAATGACATGGTTTCGAGTCACGTTCCCTCTCAGGCTTTCAAGTCTGCGTCTCAATCTCTGGCGACTGTAAAAAAGTGCGGCCTGGTCACAACCCGTAAGTGCTATTTTCGTTTTGTGGGTCCTGGTCTCTTGAATTCGCTGTCATCTGAATTGAGAAGTTTCTTGATGTTTTGAACCAATGCTCAAAACCTACCTATTCACATTCACTTTAATGTCTGTTTCTGAGTTAATATTTTTGAACTTTCATTTTTCCAAAATTCATATAGGTGTTTCAGTACTGTGGACGACCTTGTGAGCATGCAATGCATAGAATTGGGGTATACAACTGCATCATAATATATTATTGTTTATTAAGTCCATTAGTAGTCCCATCTTTAGATTACCTTAAGCGCCGTCGTGAACCTTTACTAATATGGGTATAAGCGCGCTAGTGAACCCCCTTATGATCTGACCCTCAGCGACCTATTACATCCAGTACAATTCTGATTCAGGCGGCGCTATTTAATCCCGTATAATGACTTAAGTGATCTATACAACCCCGGACATTTTGACTTACGAGCGCTATTGAACCCCATACAGCAAGGCCAGTCATTGTGATGGCCGAGTGTACAGTTGTTTCCAGCTGTACACACATTTATTAATCATTTGTGCAGTCCTACGTTGTACGTACTGCAGCTTCAGGCCAAACTGGACCGTGGTGTCATCAAGTGTTCTGACAATAAAAGGCTTAGCCCCAAATGACATCCATGCTGATATGGTGGATACATTAGGGGATAATGCCACTGCATTATCCACATTTGGCTGGCAAACGATATCCAAACCAATGATGACGTCATAAGTGTCGTCGAGCAGTTTTTCAGCGATCAAGATGTGGGCTTCTATACCACGGGTATCCCAGCGCAGCAACGTCGTTAAACTAACTGTTCAGAGCGCAAGGAGGACACTGTTTAAAAATAACCGCGAAACAATCTCATTCCGAAAGGAAGAATGGATAGCCTCTGAACTTTTCAGTCTACGTATCGCTGTGGTCAGGGTTCTAGTGTCTTCTAGTAACGACATACCTTTCACCTGTTAACCCTCACCGTTCGGCCAAATATTTGGATTTTGCAGTGGTTTATCTCGATGTATCATGACGATGCTATAGTCTTGAACGAAATTGTCGGCTGTTATTAACTGGATTCTTGTATAGTAAATATCTTATTGCTGTCAAATATGAATGGTAAGTGAGCTAATCTTATACTGTGTCAGTTAATAATGCCAATAACCGAGTTCACGGATTGACGAGAGATAAAATGATGAATGGTACATCAGGAAGATAATATTGTAATATCCGTGTCCACATCTTTATTCTCTGAGAATTACAGTTGCAACGGAGAAGTTTGTATCGCGGCATCTTTGCGAAACAGGTCCGACACCAGATTGTATATGTGGATTAATTAACGGAAGCGTTGTTAGTGATCGCCGCAATATCTCACTGAATAGCTTGTTTCGCACTGGACGTTTGATTGACATTGACACTTCAGGCCACCATCGTCAATCATGCTTGTTTAGTTCTTGCCCCCGTCTCCGATCGATTTTCGCTTGTCCAGAAGGCAGCGTGCGTTATTTGGCAATTGAATAGAAGCCATGCCCCTCGTGTTGATTGATAGAATGCAACCTGCGATCTGAATAACAGATGTCCTTAGGCCGACACAAATTCTAACTTTCTAGTTTCATTGAGATGATTGTACATTTTCGGACCAATGTCTTCTATCTTCGGGTGATGTCGGACAAACTTCGTTAACGCAATCACACAATTCGAGGCATAGCGGTCATGTGGTGGGTTACCTCGGAAGAAACCCCCAGGCAACATCTGCACACATTTGGGTATGTACTTAACTCGTCAGCTTCGTTGATCAACAATGAATATCGGTGGTGCCGACACCGGTCGAAAAACTAAAAATATCGTCTCGATACGCTGCTGTTTGTTAATTCATTATCTTTATGTGATTAAATTTTTGTTCTTGAATTCACAATACACGACTAATTACCAACAAGGAATAGAGAGAAGCACCTCTTAAGACTAAAAAAATATTGAGACACGAGCTGCCGTGGCACGAGTGGACACAAGAAATGCTCCACCTGGATATATATTTGTATAGAGTAACGCGCCTGTCCTACGGGATTGCGACTCATTACGACTATATTGTGAATGACTACCACGTTACCATCACTATGACTATAGAAAGCATTTCGTTTTTGACGAAGCCAGGTACGTTTTTACGTAGGACTCTTCAGCATTCTCAACTATTCTGGCATCAACAAAGACCTCACCATCTTGGATAAATCTCCCTTCAATTTAGGTACATAACACCCCATCAAAAAGCCCAATACGGATACATCATTCCTCACTTATCCTACCCACATCATTCCTCACTTATCCTACCCACATCATTCCTCACTTATCCTACCCACATCATTCCTCACCGTTGACCGAATGATCCAACCGCGGCTAAGTAAGTTTGTCTCACAATAAAGCCAGAGTCGCGCATGCTCAGTTGATTCACTCACCGTCGACATACATCACATCTCGTGGTGCACGAAGACTTCAACTCAAACTCTATCAATCTCACCCTGATGCAACTGATTCCTACACTAACCTTACCCAAAAATTCTTTATTGCTGTCTATCCATGCTTTTGGTCTTTCTGTATTTTCATAACCAGCTACCTATTGTTCGCAAATCTTCTAGTTTAATCCTTCTCACCTGCGTTTATGTTTGTATAATTATATATTTTGCATTTGCTATGGCTACAGTTTTTATTTAAACGGTTTTCTTCTTCGTGAATCACTTAATAGGGAGAGCTAACCGCTGATAATGGGCGATGGGGTAGCGAAGATAAGAGATTTATCGATCTCCCGATGAGACGTATTGTATTTTTATGGAATCGGCAAATATCGGTCGGTCTCGCATATTGTTAATAGCACTCGAATTATACAGTGATTCTATCTCGGGGTACTTCTACTACTACCCTAACAGTAATACGTAACCACCAAATGGCGGCATTGGAAGCACATGCGCGATTGCTTTAGGCATCTCACAATACGTCGTGCTATATTCATATTGTCAAAAGCTGCAATAGGGCAAGCATGTTGCTCGAGACTTGGGTGAAGCTGTTTACTCTATGGTCACTACCGTATAACACAGTGAATACAAGCAGAAAAAATAGCCTCGGACCATTGATAATTACCCGCGCTGACAATGTGTACATAGAAATTTCCAGAACAACAAGAATACACGATGGTATACTGGTATAGAAATTTCCAGATCGACTAGAATACACCACGATCATTGAAGTCTGGCGGCGAACATTTCTTAATACGGACCTGTATTGTGTATAAACTAAACACAAACCGGCGTATTCATTACGGCGTGTAGTATTAAATTCTAGCGACTGTTGACTAATATTCTAATCTTGTCCATGCAGGCAGCCTATGTCTGTGATGACTCTGTCTGCTACGACGTTGTTCTGTTGTTGTTCGAAAAACAACACGTGACCAGCCGTGTTTACCGTCGCTAATGAATTGTAAGTACAAATGGACGTCTCAAAAACATTGTAGCCTGACAAATCTTCGCCCACCTGGATTATGATCAATTTTGTTCAATTGAATACTTGGCCTGAATTATTTTGACGCAACGCAGATGGTCACTATGAAGATCCATCTAGCGAGGCAAAAAGTGAAGGTTTGATACTATCAAAAACGTTTAGTCTATCTACCAAAACCGCCATTTATTGTATAAAGGAACAACTCAAGAATATCAATCTGTCAAGCTGTTTACGTTACATCGAGTCTACAATTTCACAAATATGCAAATGTTTATTAATGACAGCCATTGTGCAATTTCCCTGACAATTCAGATTTTAGTAACATATGAAGAAGACGCTAAAAATGTTCACAAACCGCGATGACGCATAAAATAGACACGTGTCTATAGACATACGCGGGAGAGTCGTTTACTGTAAACGTCTGAACGCCGAGGGACATTGTAAATCTTTTTCGCTTTCCCGCTCTCCAGCGATTCGACGTAGTTGTTGACGTAAATAACGACGTTTCTCACATGTCAAGTTGACGTTTTACATGTTTTTTTTATTTTTCATGTATATTTTTCGCAATGCGTTTTTATTTTCCGAGAAACTTGACACGCAATTACCTACCTTTAATCAAATTAATTATTTTATGTCTTTCTACTCTATCGGCAGATCAATATAAATATATGAATGTCGAGATAATGAACTTCAATGATCAAACTAAATTGATTTTGAAATATTGTTGTAGGTGATACAAACATACAGCATGATTGCGTCGTCAATCGTGGCCGGTCGACACAACTGGTGTCAGTTCCATTAAGGTAAACGTTCGTTCGTGCGAGCTCTAACCCTAAGTAAGGCGTTACTGCCCACTGGAGGCTTTAAAACTCGGTATTGCCTAGCGGATGTAGGCATTAATAACTGTGATATCACATATATAAAGATGTGGAAAAGGGAGGAAGACGACGTAGTCTGGTTGAAGTCGAGGTTCGATGTCGGGGCATTTCCGTACGGACTGAGACGGTTGAGACGGGTGATTCATTCCAGTTGTGATTGATGATACTCAGCTCGAGTCATGACTTATCTTTGACATGCTAAGAGCAAGACCAAGTCTGTTATCGCTGATATATCGCCCCACGGCAACCGTGATTAATTTGACCATTGATGGATTTGTCGACCGGCTTATAATGGTGTATTGTTACTATAAATATTCCGTTCGGTAACTTTAGTTACGCGCTACGTTTTGAACAATGTGCACGACGCAGCCAATATCCATCAAGGGCCATATTCGTGGCAGACATTGATTTGGCGCGTCCTTTCTGAACGACCACGCTTCCACATAAATCAAGCGAAATAGACACTGAAAATCTAAATAGACACCGCCGACTGACAGCTGAAATTTACAAAAAACAATTTCAATAAATTCTCCGCAATATCCTTGCACGGAGGCCGTATTAATCACGCGAGAGCCGAAGGTCATGTATTCATAGGTCATGACCCTTACACGAAACGTTCAAAATCAGAAAATAGCAAAAAAGCAACTTTCCAGAGGCAGGTCACCTTATTTCACATGTAGCCATGATAAATTAATGAATATACGTACGCTGATGGCCTGGTGGCTTGGGCAATATCGCAAGGGAAATCCCCGCATACCGCAATAATAATAGTCAGCGATATATGAAAGATATCACAGTGATCATGGAAGTAATTTTCTAACGATATCCACAATATCATAGCGATACATGGAATATATCACAGTGATTATGTGGACACTGTCATAGCGATATATGGAGATTTTGGGGTCTTTTTTGGTAACGCTTGTCGAAGAGCTGGAGAGAAATGCGCAGAAAAACTATACCTCTGATGGGAGTCGAACCCACGAGCGCCGGAGGACCGGTCGGGTGCTTTAGCAACTGCGCCACAGTTGTGCATTTAGGTACTTGACATTGTTTTTTGGGAACCACTGATAATTTGAATGTAAAATCACGTTAACAACAGATTTTTTTTGTTTTTTGCTCAAGAGTGTAATATGTCTAACTATAAATATATGGCGGAAAATGGATATGGCTAACCTCTCGGCTACTTTCATTAACATCACGTTACTAGAGAAAACACCGTAAAAAGTTAATCAATTCATAGTCCATCATGCATGTACAGATATATGTTTATATCGCTGGCATGATATACGGACTTTAAGTGTCAGTGGTTCGAGGGCGCTGGGTTCGAGTCCCATCAGAGGTATTTCTCTGCTGCTATTCAAAGAACCACATTGCCTAATGGCTACCCACATTAACTGGCTTGTTGAGGAGTGATTGGTGTGTCCTTTTAATTTTCTACGTATATGTAATAAAAAGCGTTCGGTCTTGTGGCGAGTTATTATCTAGATCAATCTTGATATGAAGTCCTAAAAGCAGTCGTGTTTGAGAAATTGCTGCTGACATAGCGGTGCCTCCAGACCTGGGGAGAAACGCACAGAAAAAGCCTATACCTCCGACGTGAGGAAATTTAAATATCAGTGTGTTTTCAAAAACGGTGTGAAATACCTAAATGCAATGGAGAGAGCTTGCCCCTGTAGCTTAGTGGGTAGCGCACCAAACCGGTTATCTGGATGTCGTAGGTTCGTGTCCCATCGGAAAAATATGGTTGTTTTCTGTGCATTTCTCTCCAGTTATTTATTCATAGAACCTCAATAGCTACCCACATTTACAGTTTTACAGTACGGTACCCAGGTACCTATTAAACAATAGAAAAGCAGGAACGACCGCACCTTATTTACCTATACAAGCGTCCTCAGATATCTTTATATAGCGTAATGCCAGTCTGTAAACTAGAGTCAGTCATTTCCTATCGTTGAGATAATCCTCCATCGATATAGGGCAACATTTTTGTCTTAATTATTGCGGAACTCGAATAATAACATATCACGGGCGCGGCGGGGAGGAGGGGTGGGGATAGGGCACAGGGAAAATCTAATGCCACTGCTGTCGCACGAGCCGTACAGAGCGAGAAGGAACCACACGGGAAATCGTGTGCAGTAAAGTTCTGTTGCTATCACACCGGACCGGCGTTGCTTTGCCATCGAAGGTATTTGCGTGTGAAAGGAAAATATTTGATTGACGTATACATATTGTGTTGGTAGCCAGTTACACCTTACCTAAATAAAAAAATTCAAGCAATTTTTTTTCTCAGTAATACTAACCTGACCTGCCATTTCTATTAAAAATACTGCTTATAGCATACTATATAAGTTCCTAAATAATCGAAGTCTGCAGGTTAGACGTAAAT
>WURV02165324.1:18689-33077 GCA_011762755.2 Epimenia babai
GAGTACACCAACGGAATATTGTAGAGTACACCAACGGAATATTGTAGAGTACACCAACGGAATATTGTAGAGTACACCAACGGAATATTGTAGAGTACACTAACACATGGATCGTATAAAAGATATTGGAACTATGATATTTCGCACTTGTCTGAAATTTCATTCAGTCATCGTGTTATTTTTAATTGGCTTAATTTATGATTCCTAGTAGTGACTGTGTTATAGAACTCAAGTTTAGGCAGCAGAGACTCGATTTACATACAATCGAATGATGTTCGAACAGATATGTCATTGAAAGCGCCTGGTCAGTGCTATCTTGTGCAGAGGTATGATATTCTCACTCGTGGTGATGCTGAAAATCTGATCCGGGCAGGTACCTAATCGACTGCTATACTTTGTCATAGTAACATATATGACTAGTGTTAAGGTATGAATTAATATATATACTGTATACAGCACATATCATCAGACAGAGGAAGGCCCCCAGAGGAAATCTAGGTGCAACTCTTCGCTTTCTCTCTATTACGTCCTAAAAGCTCTATAATCCGCTTTGAACAGCCACGTGGAAGGATACGTCAAGAAGATGGTATAACTGGTTGATATCCAATAGAATTCAGTCACCGAACTTTTTAGAAATCGCTTATAACGGATTACGATAATTGATCATTGTGCATCTGTCTCAGGCGTGTCCCGGAAGCGTTTTATGCGCTAATGCCAACTGCGACGAAGCGCTTTCAGTTCGAGATGCCATTAGTGTGACTATGGCAGGGCATGCGTGACAACCCCTCAACGGCATTAGTTCTCCTCTGATGTAGTAACTTCTGAGATTTTAGCCGTTAGCGAGGTTTTGCAAGAGATATCACGATGTAGGTTGGCACGACGAACCGAACATAATTAAGTAAAGCCTGCACGCTTTGTTTACGACAGTAGAAATGCGCACGCCCAGTTGAAAACGCGAATATAATTATATAAACTTCAGATGACATGTTTTTCGTTTCGTTTCACGTGTTTATTATAAGTAAATGAGAATTAATCGATTTAACAAATATTACTTTGTTACAAAGGATAAAAAATACATATAGCGGTTGCAGCTATTGTGGAAAATATAAAACAGGACAAATGGTATACTGAAATAGAAGAAGTAGGAACTGTTATAAGATATACAATATACAACACAAAGACTGAATTAATTAACACCAATAAGATGCAGCTGGTAGATTTTTATATACGGTGAACAGCTACAGCATAATTTAAAAGTACAACATTTATAGACCGCAAGGATCAGCCAAACTCCCAGATGTCATTTACAGTGAGATACTTGAAAGATACGCATCCTAGTTTTTATACATATTGTTTTTCTAAACCGCATGCCCTAACATTCACTCCCTATCGAGTCCCCTAAGTAAGCTGATCTTAACAGGGGTAGGCAATGTGGTCGTCTGAATAGCTGGAGAGAGATGCACAAAAAACATACCTCTGATGGGACTCGAACCTACCAAATCTAGATTACCGGTCAGGTGCTCTACCAACTGAGCTACTTGGGTAGGGCTTTCTCCTGTGCATTGAGGCAGTTAACACTGTTTTTGAGAACCACTGATATCAGCCAATCAATTTATAGTCCATCATCTCTGTGCAGATATCTGTGTACATCGCTGGCATGATAGACGGACTTTAAATATCAGCTGCTGGGGATTTCTGAATGGAGCGGTGCTGTCAACTCCCCCGGTGTCAATGCCGAAAACCGCATGTGACCACTGGTCAATGACAGATATCATCGATATCTGAGATGTTGTCTTGAGGCTGGCTGCTCTCCAAGAACCGGTTTATACAAAAACGTTTATTTTCGTTTCAAGGAAAAGAAGCCAATACTCTACTGATGTCCCAAGACTACGTAATTAGTTAAATTTTTGGGGATTCAGAAACCTTGTTTGAAGTCTAAGTGGTGATCAATGAGAGAGATACTTACATATCTGTGACATCGCTAGAGTAGACATTCCCCATCGCAAAACTTGACAACTCTTCATGTCGGTATATTCCTAATGTTAATTAGTCAAACTTCCCATGCATGGTTATTTTAATTAATTATTCTTTCCAATGAAATATTTATAGCGCCATTTGCCCATATGCAAAGCGTATTTTTACATAGACGCCAAAAATTACCAGTGTTTAAATTTTAGTGA
This sequence comes from Epimenia babai, assembly GCA_011762755.2. Classification (NCBI taxonomy): domain Eukaryota; kingdom Metazoa; phylum Mollusca; class Solenogastres; order Cavibelonia; family Epimeniidae; genus Epimenia; species Epimenia babai. Next base: position 20,870 of record WURV02165324.1, read on the forward strand.
CTTAAGAGCATCTTCACGGGGTTCAAAGTTCTAAAAAATGTAAGGGTAACACCTTTTGAGACTAATGAATTTGATTCATAAACAAGCTTATGCTTCGTCAGACTTATGGAGAGAAATTTATCAACACTTGAAATGCTATTGAAATAAAATTTATCAATATGTGAAAAAGTTCAGAATAATACGGCCTCCCATACTATACACTTGTTTAAAGTCATCACTCTTCCTATCAGTGGTAGTTTTCAAGCAGACTGTAGACGGTAGTTGTCCACTTATCGGCCAGCACGCTACTGTATAAATTGATAGAAGATAATAATGAGTTTGTTGAGGTAAAATTGGCCCGCCGATGAAGGCCATTAAAATCGTAAATCTATAATGCTCCTCGGTGTCTATATTATCTTAAGTTGTGTTTGTTAAAGAGACAAGCGACTTTAAAGAGAAAACAGCTGGACGAACGCCTATATATCATTCTACTAAATTGACTATTTATTGTTATATTTGGCATAGTTTTGTTGATTAGTTGATTATGGGTTATAGATGCGACGTTTAATAGCTATACAGCAATGTACGCTGCGATACACCGTGTCTTGTAAGTTGGTAAACAAAAACCGAACGTTACAAGTACGACGCATGAGACGCTCTAATTTACGTTTTTCTCGTGGGAATTGTAGCTTACTCGACAGTGGTCTTGGCGGTTGATCCGTCTGGCATAGAACTAATACCCAATTCAAGGGGACCGGCTTGGGGTAACATAATACCATGCCGACTCGGGGATGTACTTATGAAGCGTGTATACTCGCAATTCGCATGTCTTAAATCCATAAGGCATGAATGTGATATTGAGTCGATGTTGAATTATGTTGATGAGACACGGTCGGAGGTAATACACGCGTGGATACACGTACAAGTTTAAGACACGATGTACCATGGGCATAGGGTATGATCTTTGCATTACTTATATTTATAAAGGCGGCTGGTGATGAAACGTGAACATTTATGGTGAATATCTTTCGAGACGAAACGTTGATGACCGCCGGAGAGCGCAAAATTTACCGATAAAAATAAGGAGAGTACGGCGTTCCGTACACTTTGTACACTTTGATATCGACTTTCTGTGAGCACGGTCTCAATGTGGATGACCGTGAAGCTCGACATAGGGGTAAACAGCTACATCATCGTCGTTGTCGTCGTCACCGTCACCGTCGCCATTATCATCACCATTACCTTTACCGTTACCGTCACCAGTACCGTCACCATTATCATCATCATCATTAACATCGTCGTCGTCGTTGTCGTCGTTATCGTTATCCTTATCGTTTATAAACGGTGGAATTACGATTAATTTGTTCTACCTAGAAGATATAAGCGTTTAAAAATACTAACACGTGCGCAGCAGAATAAAATCATTATAGAACTAAATGGTATCTCTGAATGCTTTTCAGAAAAGGTAAGCATTTACAGGGGACTTGAAGAGAGCAAAACTCGTAATACATCGTGTAGTAGACTAGAATCATCTTAAAATTACATGGTGTCATTGTATACTTATTGGAAAAGGTAGGTTTTGATAGTGGACTTGAAGAGAGAAAAACTTGTAATGGATCGTACAGATGGGGAAGACTGTTGAACAACTGAGGCGCTGTGACTTGGAAGGAGCGACCCCCAAATCTGTCTCTGCTGTATCTAGGATGGGCAATGATCACGGTTGATGATTGTCTGGTAGTGCGCCTTGGTTTATTCGTGCATATTAGTTCACTTATATATACCGGTGCAAGGTTTTTGAGATATTTGAAAGTTAAAATTAAAATTTCGAATTCTATTCTATATTTAAACGGTAACCAATATAGCATTTTGAGTGTGGGTGTTACATGGAGATGTTTAAGAATGTTGTATATTACTCTGGCGGCGGATTTTTGTGATTTTTGAATCGGGATAATTCTTTGCTGGGAGATTCATTAGGATAGAATAACACGAGTCAATGCTGGAGGTCACGAAGGAAGGAATTCATGTTTGTTTTGTTGGGGAGATAAATATTTAGCGGCCGATTTGATTTGATGAAGATAGAAATATCCAGATTTGAGAACGTTCGAAATATGATGGTGGAACGAAAGATGAGAGTCAAAAATGATGCCAAGATTTTTTTGCCGATTGGGGAGGTTCTGTGATATCAGAATTGAAATTAAGCGATATGTTTGGTACTGGAGAGCGTGCATAAGGTGAACTCATACAAATCATTTCAGTTTTTTTAGTATTCAATTTCAGTTTGTTCGCCGTCATCCACCGTAGAATATCATTAAGACAAGATTGGATTTTAGAAACTGGAAATGACTATATTAGTGATCTGATACCAAGATATGTCTTCCTGTATGTCGCTACTTAAGTGTATTTGCTAAACAGGTAGGTGTTGAGCTGGTTTTTGAATTTTATTGATTGAGAAATGCGCTTTATATAATCAGGGAGCGTGTTTCGAAGCTTAACAGCTATGCAGCTATGTGGCGTTAAGTACGGTTTGGGTAGGTCACAGTTTTGGTGGCTGGAGCGCGATTTTATTGTTTGAACTGCGTGTGTTGCGACTAAATGTTTTAACCGTGAGTAATTTGTGAACGTAGATGGGAACCGTTTTGCCTCACTTTCCGTCGTCCTGTCACTGCACAGAATCATCACCGAGAGCTTAAGTAGCCGAGTGTGAAACATGTCTCCTGCGTAGGCTGTCTCTTGGTATCCAAAACCAGTGGCGTGAGAGGACGAAGGTCAAGCGTCTGACGGAGAGGCGATAGTTCGCAGTGATTTCTCAACCATGATAATCGACACTAACCGTATTATTAACATCGTAATGACGGCCTCCACTGGAAAGGTCCAATATTAATCCAAACAACGGGTGAATCCTAAACAAACCAGTTAGCCTGTCTAAAAGGTGTTGCCCTCTATCGTTATGTTTAATGTTATGCATATAACAGGCCGATATTATAGTAGATCTCAGCAATTGTAATCGATAATACTGGCAATGGTGCGGCGCTATTGACATCATTATTGTAGAATTGGGCTACATCAACAGCAGGAATAGTATAATCATTAGAGAATAGCAAGAATATTGAGCCTCCAACCGCGTAGAATGTCACACGGTTTTACGATTGGTGTAGACACTATCGTTCATTCAAATCTACCAACCCGTAGAATGCCGCACTGTTTTACGATTGGTGTCAACACTATCGTTCATCCAAATCTACCAACCCGTAGAATGCCACACTGTTTTACGATTGGTGTAGACACTATCGTTTATTCAATCTACCAACCCGTAGAATGCCACACTGTTTTACGATTGGTGTAGACACAATCGTTCATTCAAATTTACCAACCCGTAGAATGCCACACTGTTTTACGATTGGTGTAGACACTATGGTTAATTCAAATCTACCAACGCGTAATAACTGCCAACAACTAGTCCAACACTGAATGGACTTCCAAATGCACACATGGTCAAAATTCTGAGCCCTTTTTAGGGGCATCTATTCAGTCAGAAGAAATATTTATCGGCTTAGCACACCAATTAAAATTAGGTCAATCTGAGTCGATCAATTAGTCAGTTGTCAACTCTTAAATCAATGAAACTTGAGTATAAAATTTAATTCAAATGACATTCGTTTATATGGATGGGTCAATTTAAAGGTTTATCAATTTCAATATTATTTTCTCCCTTATTATCGCTAATCTGTATATTACGTAAATACAGGATGTCGGTGTCTCGCTTGATGGGCTTGAAGCGCGCGCTCTGTATGGGTCCGATACAGAATAATATTTCACGCTTTATAAACCGATGCCAGGTATATAATGACGGTGACACTAATATCAAGCAAACAACAGACGAGTGACAAAAATTATACCAAATCACGTTACTATGTCAGGTGCCAGCTTTACAGTCACATCAATCAACGCATTAACTTCATGGGACTTTAAACTGCAACTCACATTGTACACGGGCACACACGGGCACATGCACACATATATCATATTCTTCTAACGTTATATTCACCATCACATGAAGCAAAACCTCAGACACTATGTCCATTGAAGAAACGGGACAAACATTCCGCAATAGCATGCACCAACATAAGTTTAATAATCGACTATCGTTGTAAAATGTACATAATAAATACAACATGAAGCGTTTGCATGAAGTAACGTCGCGATACTGCCAGAGAGTCACTGTGGGTCGATAGGGTCTAAGGTTCTTCTGCCCGTGCACCTCGGTCGTACAAACTAATAATTCATCCGAACACAATGTCCTCTTTGCCACAAAGATGATATATCTTAATTACTCCCCCTTCCCGTCACTGATGCGCGTGATTGCGCGTTGATTACGTGCGTTTTTTATATTTTGTTCGATTAAACCTTTTTCGGGGGCACCAAATAACAAGGTTGTCGGGTTTGCTCTCCACCTTGGAGAATTTAGCTGTCAATAAGGTTTTCAGCATTAATAAAACGATTGTTGTTCAACTTCCCACTCACACATTAGTTCATCTTCACTGGGTACTGATCCAATAACCAACAAACGTCTTCGTGCATGTGTATTTTATGGCTATATCTTTAGCTTTAATCTCTCGAAACAATCATTCTTATATTTCGTGTTCATATGGATAACTGAATTTTACCGTGTCGCTCTTCCCTATTTTGGAGTCTCGGCTCGCAAATTCGACATCCGGACATGCGACTTGGACCCTTGAACTTGATTCACTAACGACATTTTGAACGCGTGTGTAGGTTTTTAAGAGTTATTGTAAGTTGACGAAAAGTCGTCTTAGAAACATCGTCAAATACGAAAATGAATTTATACAAACGAAATCCATTTATATACTCAAAAATTGTCGGCTTGATTGTTATGTTAAGATACTTTTGTGACTCTTTCCTAGGGTAATCTCGTCGGTCGTCGGCATTTTCCCATAAAAGATATTATTGATTATTACCAGATTATTGTTCATGAACACGTAATCGGCGTTACGCTGTTCACACTTCCTTTATTGAATCACCATGCCTAATAGCCCCACAGTGTACAAATCACACATACGTCCAATTACATTAAATGAACGCAGTAGGCCTATATATGTCATAGTCAATAAGCGACATATTTCATTACACATAATGCCTTAATATTTCAGTCATATCGCCATCGTCATCGCAATCGTCATCGTCATATCGCCATCGTCATCGCCATCGCCATCGTCATCGTCATCGTCATCGCCATCGTCATCGTCATCGTCATCGCCATCGTCATCGTCATCGCCATCGTCGTCGCCATCGTCATCGTCATCGCCATCGTCATCGCCATCGTCATCGCCATCGTCATCGCCATCGTCATCGCCATCGTCATCGCCATCGCAATCATCATGCTCGATATAGATTTGGCATCCTGCTCATTCAGATATATCTGTATTTAAACCAGAGAAACCTACAGAGTCTCGGGAGAGTGTCGGGATGTCCAGGAGCGACGAGACCTCTCCCGTAATCGTGGCCCCTGCTAACTTGCTACCTTGCTACCCTGCTACCTTGCTACCTTGCTTACCGCCCATCGTCACCTGGCTATAATTCATCGCAGAATGCCATAGCGATTTCAACAACTTTTTAAAAAATGCAAAGTATTTTATTCCATAAGCCTGATGAAATATATTACATACATGCGACAGCTACAAACTCGCAACCTTGTGTATAAAAAACCCACTGTTCTAACCAATTAAAATGCAGACGATTTTACATATGTAAACATGTAATGAAGCTTTACTCTTATATCTATGACTCGTTGAATCCTCGTCCATCGATTTTCCCCGCGCGCATTAGGATAAACATGGATAGACAGACATTTGCAACCAGTTATGCGGGGACGGCGTTCGATTACAACCAGTTATTCGGGGACGGCGTTCGATTACAACCAGTTATTCGGGGACGGCGTTCGATTACAACCAGTTATTCGGGGACGGCATTCGATTACAACCAGTTATTCGGGTACGGCGTTCGATTACAACCAGTTATGCGGGACGGCGTTCGATTACAACCAGTTATGCGGGACGGCGTTCGATTAAAACCAGTTATGCGGGACGGTGTTCGATTACAACCAGTTACGCGGGGACGGTGCTCGATTAAAACCAATGATTGACATTCGGGGAGGGCGTTCGATGATCAATCCTTTTCCTATACTCGGCATTTTTTGCGAGTTGTAAATGTACGCATATCCTATTATTACATAGAGTAACGCAATACGTCAATTACAGTGTACACCCCGTTCTAGTAAATTACATAAATAATGTAAATAGTTCAAACGAGTAACTTTAATTGATCCATATGGAATACGCGGCAAATAACTTGGTCATTTTACAGAGATTACACTGAAAAAGCTTTTATCTGCATTTGTAGCTCAGTTAGTAGAGTACCAGATCGGTTATCTGGAGGTTGTTGGTTCGGGCCTACAAAAGGGAAAGTTTTTCTATGATTTGATCCCATTAATATATAACCAGTATGGCGACTTTCCAGAGACATTACTTTGATCTTGTTGGAAAGATTCACCAAGCAATAATGCTGTCCCTATAGCATATAGTTTCGAAAACCTGTAGAAAGACTATTTTAGAACCATTGTGCACTTTATACGAAAAACCATTTTCGAATGTAAATACACAGTTTGCTCTCCTGCGTTCGCTATAACCGGATACTCATTGGAATTTTCGTGTACGTATATCAAATAGACATACACCATTCTTTTATTGCCATAGCTCCGTCCCGTATTTTTCTTTTACAGACGAATATTCTGCGATGTAAACGCCCGGTTTTAGCCAGTCTATAAAACGATCTCCCTCTTCCTGATCATCCTCATCATCGCCTACATCATGTTATGTGGGTAATTGGCTGGCTCAAATCGTAATAATGCCAGACCGCGCCGTCGCCCGACAAGATTGTACGTGCATGGCACATTACTTGTGCCGATTGTTAATAGAGCGATCTAATTTCTACTCGGATATCATCAAATAATTAAGGGCGAGTCACGATTTCGGGATGTATATTCTCATGTGTATACTGGTAGGCGTTGGATAAACAAGCACAGTCTTCTGTAAGAGGATAATTAAACCAGAAAACGTGTGAATTTTTGACCAAGTTGGATTATTAGATAGTGCCATTAGATCCAGAGGTAATTGTTCAAGTTGGTAAAAAAACTTAAATACCTCAACGATCATCAGATGAAATCGGGGTGTTTTCCCGTAAGATCTAATACATCGGGCTATATAGAAAGTTATGTCGCGGAGTAACATGGTCGCATATGAGCCGCGCACATAAGTGTGCATTTATAAGGATGCGCTTATAAGTTGCTAAACTCCCACTTGTGGCCCCAAGTAGGCAGTTAGTGAACCTGCCTCAACTGGCATGTCAAACTAAGTGAGTAGTGCAAGTATAGTCATCCACGAAGTCTGCAATACGGAAGAGTTTTTCGGCGGATCTAGCAAATGCTGGATCACGGTAACGGGTAACAACCAGGCGGCACATCTTAGTAGCCGCAACAGAAGAGAGGCAGACGTAAGAGTGCGACTGGGCTCGTGTCTAGAAATCATGTCGTTGATAAACGCAAACACGCAATGGTGCATGGTTTTGTGAACAAACGTGAACACTGTACATAATCTTGTGCGATAAATGCAGCCAGTGTAAACTTGCCAGGCGATGGGAGATACGAGAGAATTTCGATTGCTGGTAGATCACACTAGCTGTGTCGTTCTTAACAAACTGCAGAACGTTACCAACGAATGAATAGTATATAGCATTGGGAAAAAGTGCAAGCAAAACATGAATATTCCAGGGATACTAAAAAATCGTAATTGGTCCTAAAAATTTTTTCATCCGTATGAAGAAAGTATTTCAAGAACGGCAGATAAGCGTAGAGAAATGATGATGGGAGAAAGTATCTCATAAACTTATAAATAAATACGCGATGATACAGTTCAAGTTGCTGAGAGTTCAGAAAAGCTGCAGAGAGGGGAGACATGGTAGCTGAAGGCAGCTTGGAACTAGGATATGAATCAATGTAAAAAAGCCAAAGAGTAGAGTGAGTAGATAAAGTGAAAGAGTGAATAGAGATCAAAGTACTGTAAAGTCAAAAAGTTTGTGTACTTGGGTCACTAGATCACAGAGGATAGAGGTGTGATACCAAGATCAGAAGACAGATTGAGATAACTAGAGGGAAATTTGTCAATGTGGAGGATGCGTTTTGCACAAGAGGAGTTTGATGACAAGTAGGAGTTGTAAAAGACTTATGAGGTAGAGCTGGAACTTACGGAAGGTGAAAGAATATTATTGGTGAATATCGTGATAATTCTAAACGAGATATTTTGGTCATATGGTGAGAGAAGAGAGGTTATAAAAGTAGTTGATGTAAGGAACGGTAGTGTAAGAGATAAGAACGAACGAGACCGATATGGATGTCTGATATCAAAGAATCGTTGCGCATGAGTCATACGGCGGCCGGCAGCACTGAGAGCGCGAGGCACACATGATTGACACAACGTGACAGCATTTAGGCCGGTGGCCGGGGCTACGCCAAGGTAACAAGGTAACCAATATTGACCGGTTATGTCTAATATTGTCCTGTTCGATACAATACGAAAACGTCGTTAGATTGGCCTAATGAATCTAATGGCGAAATTAGAGTCAATGGTTGGATAAATATCGCTGTATCTAAAGCATGCATTTGGAATGTGGTCAGAAGGTGATAGACAAATGAGCCGTCGATAATTCTCAGATTCTGCAGTGCTTAATGATGATGATGATAAAGATAATGATGATGATGCTGAAGATGATGACGATGGTGATGATGACGATGGCGATGAGAGGTTTAATCACCGTATAAGCATCTATTTGTTCCGGGCGTTAAGAGTTGTATAGTGCTCGACTGTCGAGTCGATCTTGTCGGGCGTTGATACGGTGATAAGGTCAAGGTCAGTAAGTTGTATAGTGCTCGACTGTCGAGTCGATCTTGTCGAGCGTTGATACGGTGATAAGGTCAAGGTCAGTAGGATGTACTGGAGAAGAGTGTGTCAAACATTTGTCAAACATTCTTGAATAGAACTCTGTATGTGATCGGTAGTCAGTGGAGAGATAATGGCCAGTGGAGGAGCCGCTGTTATGTGTTGTGGTTGTGGGAGGGATGTAGAGGTAAGAAGGCCGGCAGCAGCGTCTCGTACCGACAAAACTGGCTGATGTCTTTGGCCGGGAGGTTGAATAACAGCGAGTTACACTAAGCTTGAGGGAACGAATTTAGTATTTTGTCATGTTTTAATAATAGATTTAGTTTGATTGGGAGAATGGCTGCTTGACAAAGAGTGAAACGAGCAGAACAGAAGATAATATCTGTAATAATTAGTTAAATGAAAAATCTTGATTTGGATCATGCGCCCATAAGAGTATGAGTGGTGTTACAAAGACAGTTGAAACAGATCATTTAATAAACCGTTCACAGTTAGTATGTTAATAAAATAATTAATACCATTCATCCCATAATTATAAGAAATATAATTCATATGTGATTATACATTTAAATTAGTCGTTCTGTCTTTTCATTTTTTTTTCCGTACACGAAAGCACATTTATCAAAATTCTGCCAGTTACAAGGGTGTGCAATAATAATGATATGGTGAATACAGTGGGTGTAATTGTGTGACTTTTCCCTCGTTGTTGCTGAATACTGATCGTCGTGCTCGGCCTACCTATGATTATTTTTCTTTATTAGTTAAATGCTGCGGTGATGATAGTTCCAGTTCTGATTGTTGCGGTTCGCAATGAACGCGAACACACACGCACACACACACGCGCGGACACGCACACACGCACGCGCGCACACACACACACACACGCACACACATACATACATACACGCATGCACGCACACACAGACACGCACACACATACACACGCACACATACTCACACACGACGTACTGATCACAATCAAATCTTACAGCACCCTGATCCCGTAGTGGGGACCACCGTAATTCGTTTGCCGATATCCCCGAAAGATAAAGTATATTTCCGTTAGTTTGGGAGAGATTTTGCAGTCATATGACACATTTGATGTGCGCTTGTGTGCTTGTGGTGAAATCGTTATCAGCTACAATCGCTCTACCAGACTGTAGAATGAATTGGTAACGCGAAGTTGCTTATTGCATGTATCCTTTATAGAACTGATATAAGTAGGGTTATTGTGTTGTTCACTCATGTAGCGCGCATTATTTTTAAGCACATGTGTCATTAATCTACAACAAAAAGCAGAGTAAATCGAAGTGAAATTCCTAGCAAAGCTTAGCTTACTAGGCGCTCATTGTAATTGGACCAATGTCAAGTATCAAGAATTATATCGATACAACGAGATATTCCCGTAATTTCATTTATTCAAAGGCATACACATGTCGGTTCTTCTACAATGTGGTCAGATGAAAGATGTAGTCGCCAGTTAATATTACGGTAGATCGGAGGGTGTAGCAAAGCGGATGAAATGATATTCAGAGTTGATATGAACGGCGGGCAGAGCAGCGAGACGACACGAATTTTGGGGATGTTTAATAACGAGTTAGACTTCAAGAAATCGGTTTAGGAGCAAGATCGTTGAGGGGCTCGATCATCGATTATTGAATTATTAAAGACTCGAAGACTTGTTTCGGTCCCCGTTTTATAGATTCCTGAAAAACGCCGTACCGAACATCAATAACTTTTTTTAGTTTTTCTCCTCCTGAAATAAATTGGCATAAACTTACACACGGTATGTTTGTGCGTGTGTATGTACGTGTGTACGTATATATGCATGTACGCACGTGCGCGTATGCGCGTATGCACATGCGTGTATGTGTGCGTGTGAGGTTACCAGTACTTGTGTACAGGCGTATATATTTATGCATTTGCTTTGATGTATGTATTTGAGGATATATGTATTTGTTTACGTATGCATTTGTGTTTGTATGTCTGGATTCGTGTACCTATGTTTTGTGTATTTATTTTTTTTTGCAACGATAGTATACCCACGCATTATCCTTCAGTCACATCTATTGGAGGAAAATAAAATTTAATAAATATAAACATGTCTCTATCGTGACATTTCAGATGTTTGCGATGCTATTTACTGTATGTACATCCGAAAGGATATTAAAACCCGTCATACGTCGAGGAACAGAAAGAATTATATACCGCCAACATCAAAATTGTTTTTGTGGGCGATATCAACTATTCGCGTCGGTCATCAATATAATTCTCATCGAGACTCCGGGCGCTCCGGATTTTTGTATTCTTGTCGTGCAGGGAGATAACTACGTCGGGATTAATGAACGATGTGCCACCGAAGACTTCCATTATCAGACGATAGCCATTTTGGACGATTTAAAAAACAGGACACGTTTCTTACTTGATAAATCGCTGCGAAAATCGCGCAGAACTGTCAAACTACTGGCCGCGCGGCGTAACGCATCGCGCCAATGACGGTAATGTGTGACGGAGCCGAGGCGTTTAACACGACCGTGAGTTATAATCATGACAAAGTGGAAGATAACAGACAGAATCGTATCAGTGAGTGATAACATATAACATATGGCACTGGTACATGTCACTAATGTCGAGAAATATACAAAAAAGGGAAGTAACCTCGAGGTGAGGCTCGAACTTACCAGCTCTAAATGACGCAGTTAACCCTCTCCACGCTGTTGTCAGAGAATGTTATTTATATAATGATGCAAAACACAGCCATCAGTGTCCAAAGGGTTAAGAGGGACGAACCATTCCTATTATCATGAACATATCACTTACCCGGGTCATGTTGGGCTATTCCATTCAGCGACAAGAGGTAGTAACACATGTCACTGATGGTCACATTCGTTCCGCTCACACGATAAGCGTCAGGGGACGTAACGTTCAGCATGTCGTATATCTTTGAAATCGTTTCATGCCTCGATATACTGCAATATGTCGGGCGCACGCAGAGCACGAGCAAAACCCCCCACAACTTTACGGCTACGGAAAAGGAGAGAGGGTACTTCCACATTGTAGAATGTCAATTGTATTTTAACGTCGACGGTGTGAAATAACCAACTCGTTTAACAATCTATCATAAAATTTAACATTCGCACTGTGATAGGCCGTTTACACTCGCATATTTATATCTGACATAAATATTTGTAGCACGCATCGGTAACAAAATGTCACCGATT
>WURV02165336.1:0-15024 GCA_011762755.2 Epimenia babai
GAATTGCTTTCTCATACAATATATGTGCTCATGGGAGATAACTCCTTGTACCATGTACATGACTTGTGATATAAACAAATGTACGATAAAACGTCACTTTTGAAAGTTATGCTCTTTACAGACCATTATTATTGGTTGATATGGTCACATAGGGGAAGCAGTTAGTATAGGGGAAGCAGTTAGTAGAGTGGTAGGAAGGAACGCTGGACTCGTAACCTAAAGGTCGCAGGTTGAAACCTTATGCCAGTCGACTTTTCTGCGGTGATCCTCAGCAAGTCAGTTATCCCTGATTGCTGGAGTAAACCAATCTCCAGAATGGGTAGATGCTCGATATTATCCTTGGCGGGGTGATATGTGAGTGTCAAAGGTATTGTATATATGCTGAATAGCTACCAAAAACATTTCATTCTAAACTGCATCGGAGAGCCTTTCTTTATTGGCTGATACTTGCGGTCTATAAATGTTGTATCTTACTTTACCTTTTACTTTGAAATACAATATCCTATTAGCAGAGTTGTTCGTAAAGGTACGTAACAACCGCTCACTGTCACGCGCCATCTTCCAATCGTGGCAATTGAAATTGCCCTAAAACAAGAGGGCTTGTGTTCCAAAATTGCAAAACAATATTTAAACATAACAAATAGTACGCACATGCGGCATGGATGAAAGGATGTTCAGAGAAGATAATTTCCATCGGTCTTGGTGTGTGTTTGCTCCATCATTATAGAATGGCAAATTTTATAACTTCTTAATCTTTATTGGTCTTTCTGATTTGTTTAACCTTGAACTCACTCAAGACTATTGACAGTGCCAAAGAGAGGCTAGACTCTCTATAATAGCAGAGAAGTGAACTGCAAACAAAACAACTATTGTCTGACGGATGATGGTGAGTTTTGATGGTGGAATGGATAAAATGACAACTATCTTTCTCCACAATGTCATCTTTAGATGAATTAAAACAGTTTAATGAAGAATACTTATTTTCACATATTGAAGTTTATCCTTTCGAAAATTCATCTTTTCATTGAACGATGATCATACTATTGTCTTGGTATTTTCTCATTGTTCACACCAAGCATAGTATCTAATAGAAGTTATTTGACCATTACAGGTAAAGTGACATGGTTGACTGTTCTTCCATTTTACCCAACGTACTAAAACATTGCCAAAAATAGCTTTATCTACCGATTTATTGTAGATTTATTGTCGATACTAGCAGTTTGTTTGATAGCCTCCAGCATATGCCCGAGAAGAATTGCGCATTCATAATGACTTCAAAAATCTTTATTGATACTTTTAAGTTTATACTGGTTAGGTCACCAATGTAAAAAGTAAAAAATGTAAATTAGGCAATTAAAGCCGCTTGGGCAGTTTGGCAAATGACGGTTTGTGAAGACTCACAAGGGGGTTTGCAGTTCTATAACAGGCACCGGTAAGCCGCTAGCAAATTTATTCTCCCAGTGTATATTAATTTGCGTTGCTACAAAGAAATTTCACCAGTACTTATTTATGGCTAAGTCGACCAGAGAAATCGGGATAAAGTACCTTGCCCAAGGGTACAACAGAAAAACACAACGGCATTGCCCGGCGTCGAACCATCCACCTTCTGGTTCGGAGGCTGGCGCTATACCACTGAGCTATGCCATTCCCGCTAAGTAATACTACTGAGCCCCAACAAATTCAAAACACTTCATGGATGTAAAACAATAATATAAATTGTAGTAGTATATCATCACTCACGGGTCATAGTTTCTAGAGTACAGGCAACAAGTTCCATGGAGTGAACACCTAGCAGCATCCTCGCCATCACGAGACTAACATCGGATCATCGAAGTTGGGACCTTTATGTATTCTGTAAGTTTCTAGTAAAGCTTTGTCCTCTACAGGGAGAAGGATATGGATGTGATTCTAGCTACCCAACTCCTATCCGTTAATGAAGAGATTAACTATTAAATATCTGACCCAAAGGTACTTCTACCCTTTGATTTAGGATTAAGTCCACGTTTGGAATTAAGCTTAGCTGCGACTTTGCAAGGGGAGTTTTTTCCATATAAAACCACAACACCCAATTCCATTGGCTGAAATTATTGAAATATTTGTCTTACACCATAAATTATCGGTTAAAGCACGGCATAAATAATTTCATTCTTGAATCGAGAATTATTTATTGTTCTGCTCTTGTAACAGCGCACAATATGAGTATTCCGGCTACGAATAAATTCTGAAACTCATTATGGTGGCTAGTTAAGTCCGTAAAAATAAAAAAAACAAAAAAATGGTAATGTACTAAGTATATTCCTTTGAATTATTAATTAAATTAATAACCCGTTTAATAATTATAATATGGCAGTATTTCCTATGCAGTATATTTTATGGTCTGTCACTTTCTATTACTCATCAAAACTACCTAAACCTCTACCTGAACAACAAATATTTTTTCTAGATCATTTATTAATGACTTAATGAGGAATTTTCTTTATAAACAAAAGTATGTGATATTTTTCTAGTTGCAGTACACCATAAAGTTGTTAATAATTTCTGTATTTTGAATGATTGCATTATGAAATCGGCGTGAATGGCAAGGTTAAATATGAATTTTTTAGAATTTCAAATTTTAATTGCTTATGTAACAGTAGGCAGAAGCCGCGATATCCTCCACAGATCTCCAGTATCCCGCTGGGATTGCGAATTACTTCTAGCAGTGTAGGTGAGAGAAAGGGCACATCTGCTCTATTATAAGTCAAGGTGAGTAATTGTAATGGGGAGAACGGGTGGCATTCCGCTCATAGGTGGGTGGTGACTTTTGTCTCTTTTTGCCGCAGAAAAGAATAACACAATGATGCTCTCAGGAATGAGCAGAAGATCGTTGAGCCTATGTTAATTAGTAACTCTATATCGACCAAAAGTTCCATTCTTGAAACCTTATGAAAAAAAGTAATTATATATAAAATGCAGTTATTATACAAACTTTCAAATTACTGGATTGTACGCTACAGAGTCTGACTATGTAGATGCTTGGTTTCATAATTTATTAAAATTTAATGGTTGGATTGATAGTAAAACAATATTACGATATATTTATTAGAATTTTCTTCATTGCATGGAAAGCTATAAGCCTATAACCCTTGTCCTTCTGAATGGGTCAAATAAAACGGTACTAGCAGGGAAAGGGTTAAGATACATGAGTCAATCAAAGTAGAACACCCCTACCAATATTACGAGATGTAATACTCTATTGGTCTGTTATATTCTTCACTTTGGATTCAATTTCTATAACATTACCACAATGTAACAATGAATGTAATGCTAATTACTGGTTCAAGATGCCACCATCCCTGCCCTCTACCAGATCATCACACGTAATTCCATCCTGTCAACCAACTATTTAAGATAGAATCGTGGCACTTTTGTAATGATGTCCCAATATTCTAGCCAGCGTCGAGAATGCCGTTTTTAACTTTTACGAGTGTTCAACCAACGAAACATTTCCCCACCCACTTCTTAAAATTAAACAGATTAATTGTATTTTGCCAGCAAGACCCAGAATTTAGATAATTGTTTATTCTCCCTCAAGTAATAGTTACTTTCTAAAAAAGCCTTTTTTTCAGATTTCTTCCGTAACTCTTGGTTTTTCTTCCTGCAGACTAAACTTCTATTTAGATCTGATATTTGAAACCCCAATATTCCTCATTTGGCATCCTTATTACCGCAAGTATTGGGATATTAGCTCTCCATTGGCTGTCTAATGTCATGCTGAGAAGCATAAATGAAATATCTGCCACAATACACTGTGTGTGACTTTCTTTGTGATTCTGTCATGAGTGATATGTGTGGGCTGGACAGATCTGATCCCATGCAATCCCAAGTATCAATTACATAGAATCTTACGAGCGTAGGATGCAATCTACTCTTGTTTTCATGCTCCGCCAGTTTTTAATTGACAGTGTAACATTCTGTGTAATCTCTAGTATGACCAGTGACATCTACCAAACAATCTCAACCAACTTACAGAGTCACTCATTATGTCACCAAGTCACAGCACAAGAGCCTTGTCACGAAGGCGACGGAGTGGGAAACGGGTTCCAGTGATTCTTACCACCTGCACATTCCACATCAGGCATCCGTGGAGAGCCTTTTGAGCCGAAAGCCACAATGAGAAAAATAACCAAATCCATAGTCAATACTCCAAGTATCTTCAGATATTGCAGCCATTTTTTTATACCAGCTATTTTTAGTAATCACCATAGGTCTACATAGACTTATATCTATGAGGCGATCTTTTGGTCAAGCATAAGACATATTTAATTAATTAATTATGCTTTGGGTCACACTTTTGGAAGTGAGCCAACTTATCCCCTACCCTAGATTCTCCATGCCTATCCTACAGGAACAAAATAATTTAAGACCACCCATATAAAAGATTGCTTATAATGCAAAAGATTACGAAGTGAGCCAGCTTTATCCCCACCCCTCGTTTCTCCATGCCTATCCAATAGGAACAAAATAATTTAAGACTACCCATATAAAAGATTGCTCTATAATCCCAAAGATTACAAAAAATTATGTAACATCCTCCCTGTCAAGACATTAGATGGTTACTGGAGTCTTTTAATAAAATACCTTTGACTTTGATAATTCACCATAAATTATATATTTACATAGATGGTAAATTCAATAACTTAGAAAAGAAAAAGAAGATTTACCTATTGGTTTTTTAAATTACGTTACTCACATTCCAATGGAAAACAGATTTAAAGAATAAACACGAACAGCTATAATGTCAGTTGAGTCGAACACAACAGGTTGAACTGTATGAACTGTCTATTTGCCATCTTGGTTCCACTCTTCGATGTTTTGTTGTGGGTGTCTTCCATAAACTGGGCCCCTTAGGTCATTCCCACATCCTGACAATAGCCAGTGTATAGACCCCACATACTATATACAGCTGTAGCAAACTTTGAGGTAGGACTATTCGCTGGTGAATCAAGCATGGCTGGCAGATGGGAGATTAGGACTTTCTTGAGAAAAGAATGCTTATGCAACTCGATGGAGATAAGAATTGTTTTATTGACCAAGTACAAAGAGTAGTGGTCTGGTCAGCATGTGGACTGTCTATGATTTAGGCTGTCTTGTGTATATAATGACCTTTTTAATGTGAACATATCCTAAGGCCTTTGGCAATGTTCTTCCTTGAGCTAACTTTCAATGAATTGCGTACTTTGAGAACTATGAAAGGAAAGTAGGTTGTAGTGTTACCCATAAATAAAATATATAAGATGAAAAGTAAAGGTTATAATACCTTATTGACTACCTAGAGTTAGGATTTACACAAGCTATAGTAATACCAGTATACTTCATCACGTGAAATGAGTAGAACTGCGGACACATAAAGAATATATAATGGAACAGGAAAATGGCAGAGATTTTTCGACTGATGGTAACTTGTGAGATTATACATGTCACAGTCATCTATCTGAAAATAACTGAATGTATGTTCTCAGTTTATAGCTGAATCCAAATTTATATACTTTGTTACATTAAATTGTCACCACTAATATTTGTGTTTTTGAAGGCAATTATTATAGATATTATAGTCATTATGGAAGTATTCTCAAATTCTGTCTATTACTATATTTTGATGATCATAGCTGATTTACATCTTGATTATATTCAAATTAACAAGTCTGTACGAGTACCACAAAAATGAAGGCAATGTATCCCAAAGACAGTTATTGAGTTAACATGGTGAAGTCTTCCCATAATATATAGCCTGTCTCCATATAGTTCAATTGTGAAAGTTCCAACACGGGAGCAACAATAAAGAGCATCGCTGGGATGATAAAAAGATGTTGATAAATGCCACACCCTGCTGCAGGAATGTGATGCCTTATTATAGTAATTTATTCGTCCCGATGCCAGTATTTCTATACACAGGAAGTGTCCTGGGATGAGCGTGATGATATTTTGAATTTGACTAGGTACAAGCGAACTCGATTGGCTCATCAGACAAAACAGCTTTTCACCCGATAAAATATTGTTATTAATCATGCAACTACTGACGCTTCAAATTCTGTCATTGGACATTTAAATTTAATAACAGTGTGGTTCAAGGGGCTATTATTCACTCCCACAGGTAACCCACGGTAACGTATTTGTCACCTCGCTAATTAATCGCAGACACCTTGGGAAAAGTCCCCCTGGCTAGCATCCACTCATAATTTGTCATTTTTTTATTAGAAAAATATTTGGAAAATTTTTCAATAGAAATGAGATGATTCAAATTTGAATAAAGTTTTAAAATACTATTCCGCATTTCCAGATAACTTGTCATGGGAAAGATGACATCCATTTATATAAAAAGTTCCTCTTGAAAAATAAACATATGTTATATCTAATGCACCTACGTATGCCGATTCAGTCACTCTGACATTTTATAGAACTGTTTAGTCAATAGCTAAAAAGAAATATCACAATGATTCGGAATGGCCGTCAAATATAAGGGATTATTAAATACACAGAATATATTACAGATTATAAGAGTGCAGTGGCACAGCATGATAATCAATCATACATTAAACAATAAAGATCTCCTATGCAATCTATATTATTTTCATAAAATAATCAGAGTACATTTAAATACAGTAAGGTATGTCTCTGATATTTCAACATCAATTCAAAGAATAATAGTTCAAAATAGACTATTATTTAATACCATCTACCTGTTTAAATTTCTGTTATTGTTGTACTTACATTTCATATTCCATGAACTTGTCTTTTGAAGGGTAATCCAACGGGACGTATAGGCTGCTCTCTAGAGATAAGTTCTGTTAGATTTTACTATCGGTTTCACGGAGCAGGTCATGGTGATCTCTCGTGCCACAGCGGACTCGTTAGTACGTAGCTGTCAGACCGCTGCGGCGATGTAAACACACGGACACACACCGTACGGGCTGGAGGCTAGTGGCGAGTAGAGGAGGTCCACCGGTCTAACTGTCACGAGCACGTCCCGCTGCTGGGGGTCATCTAATCAATTGTAGCACAACGTCCACCAAATCGCTGTAGTAAATATCTGGTCATTAACTCTGTAACTTAAATCGCTCATGTACAGGTAAAGTGAGTTGATAAAAACACTGCGTAGCCGTTTAAATAAAATGAAGCAAATGCAATGAAAAGTTACAAACTGACTGCAACAAACATTTTACGGTAATTTAAACATTTTATTATCAATCAGGTACGAATCACGAGCGATGTCATCTACGTAATAATTCGAATAAATTATCGGCGACACCGGCGATAGTTTTATATCATTACGATGCTCGGGTCGGCTGGTCAATACGGACATAAACACAACTATAGCTATTATTTGCCAGCCCGACTCATTGACCATTACCACGCGCCGCTTCCATCACTGTTACTAATGAATATTCAACGTTTGTCCAGCTTTGTTACGTTAGTCTATCAGCTGGCTCGTTACTATGACTACGTCGCCCAGGTTGGCTCGTTGTCATGACTACGTCACTTGACAGGCAGCTGGCGTTTTCGCGCGATCTCGCCCGAGGCTTTCCGTGCCCTACTTTGATACAAACGACGTGATCATTGCGTTTTGTTGGTATTTTGATTTTCACGCTATCGACAATTATTAGGTCTAGTCGCTAAAAAATGTAATTGAATAACTAATACGCCTATAAATATACATTTCTTACTAATAAAATGAATTTAAAGGAGTTAAATCCATCGATTAATGCAACCTTAGGCAACAATGGGTGACTTGGCCTAAAATATATCTAGGAGGCGTATTTATGCTCGGCGACGCAAAGGTCACTTTCCGATGTAGCATTATCTATCGTTGACCAACAGCCATTCAAATTTGATCTTTGTATATTGTAATGGTTAGTTTGCACGCGAGAGGTCGTTAAAAACTTCAAGTACATGTCTCACCATGTATGCGTGCGCGACCCTTTGACAAGAAAACCGACCAAATTAAAAATACGAGCCGCAAATCAACCATTTTACCGGTCTATAGCGAGCGGACGCACATCAGTAGGGGTTAGGTAATTTCTTAATAACTTATGAAAAACACAATCGAAAAATGGGGGATGTGTTAATTTGCCGGACCGTTGTACTTGGTGGATGTTTACGTCGCGCGCGGCGTGATAACAATCGCCTCAAACACGACACCCACCGAGGGACTACGGCCTCAAAGCAGACTGCCCGTTGTTGATCTCAACATGATTAAAATAACGTAGTTTACCAGTACATATCCAAATGCGAAAATTATTACCAATAGATACCAATACTTATTAGTCTGTTCGAAAAATAATTTTATTTTAATCAAAGGAATTCGAGTTTAGCTCGAGAGCAATAACTCTGTTGAATTCAATCATTAACAAACTTTGCTATTCGTGATTAAATATTAGTGACAAAAGATTTGATGAATTTACTGCTAACTAACCAATTTAAAACATTAAATTTAATACTGTCAGTAAGTGTAATGTTTTGTCCGCCAAGTATTTTTTTAAAGCTGATAAATCACTATTATTGTTAATAAATAACATTAAAGTATACTATTAACCGCAGTAAGATTTCATGTCTGTGTAAATACCAATAGTAATTAATAATTGTTTGTATTTCACTTATATAAAATGAAACTTTTAATATACAATCTTGTTTAATTGCGGGATTGAAGGCACATGGTCACCAATTTCTTATAATGATGGTTTAAAGATGTTATTCAGCATGCGATGTTTGGTAGGCTAATTTCAGTTTCATCGTTTCAAACCACTAATCCCTCTGTGGTCTCGATAATAACGGCTGCACAGAGCTGCTCGTTTCACCACCCAAATAAACTAAGCGTCTTTTTAGGATTCTATTTCTCATTTTAGTACCACTTTTTTCAACCCACAATGTTAATATCTCACTCAAGCACTAAACCTCATATTGCCCATTGTATCTTACCACTAAATCCCACATTAACTGACTATTATTTGACTATAAACATCTAGCAGCAGAGGGCGGCGGTGGAAAACTTTATTTTATGCGACCTATTACTATAAAATCATTCATAATACCCCGAAAAAAATAATAAAATTACGATTTACCGCTGCTGATCTGTAGCTACAATCCTTTGATCTCGCACGCCAGCTGTATTAATAAAGCCATTAGAAAATGCGTCTTGAAGTTTAGTTTTATTTATTGATATCAGCCATGCAAAGACTCATCCTTTTATCTATGTCATCATTGAATTGTATCAAATTGCACCATTTATTTAGAATGATGAAATGAAATTTATTTGATTAAAGTGTACTTAGTAGCTGAGCCGTCAAAAACACTTTACATGAAACAAGTCTAGCCTTATGGTCTAAGACTATAATTTCATTACTTAAATTTTATAAAATTAACACCTAACAGTATAAAGGTAATACAGGTCATGATTTTATCATGATTTTATAATATGTTTTCTTGGAGTATGGCATTTTTGTCTGTCATCATTTGTGACACATGGTCCACTATAGACAATATACAGATTTTAGCTTACATCTAAAGCAGTGCCAGACTGAGTTATCTTAGGTAATGGTTGGTTACATAGAGTATCTACTGATGGTGTCACTTTCAAGAGAACATACAATTTACCATGCTTGATTAACATAAAGGTTGCGTCGTTCCGCTGTCACTCAATATCGTCAGTTTGGCAGAATGTATATTTAGCATGTTTGTCTAGATGTATGGGGTGTTATTGTTACTAATACAGGCTGATTACTGAATGATTGTTAACAATTGTTGTCTTTATTAGCTTAGTATGGAGTGATAATCCTTTAATGGTCGTTCTATGGGCGGTATATCATTTCCTTTTCTAACCAATTGCCAATTGACACATCCTCCGTTACCTTTATTTCACTACGTGATGTACTTAATTGGATTATGACATCGCAACTGAACTGTCAGGCGCATTCACTCTTAGAACTAATAGCATTGAGTACACGTTGAGAAATAACAGTAACAATAATGTCGGTTGTTTTACTTCTGAATAGCTCTTGATCACATATAAATGTTTAGAGTAAATGTAGTATCATCCATTATTGTCACAAGATCCAGGTTGTCATTGGCTTTTACTATGTTCATTACCATGGCAATATCCATCGTCCTTATACACTTACAATTACAAATCTCTGCAATATTTTTTACATCAAAGTGGCTTTAACTTCTTTCAACATTATTTTGTTAATATTTTGTTGCATTTGTTCATGCAAAATTTTGTATCAATCATAACCTTTGTTAGTCCATGCGGTATTACCTTTAATTTTTGGATTATACCCAATGGCTAATGGGTATAATATAATGTAGTGTTTTTATTAACTCATTTTACCTGTACATGAGCGATTTAAGTTAAAGAGTTAATGACCAGATATTTACTGCAACGATTTGGTGGACGTTGTGTTACAATTGATTAGATGACCCCCAGCAGCGGGACGTGCTCGTGACTGTTAGACCGGAGGACCTCCTCTACTCGCCACTAGCCTCCAGCCCGTACGGTGGCAACCCGCATTTCTGTTTAAATAGCCCGAGTGCTCAACATTTGCGCGAGGAAATAACTAAATATATCCACATTACCTGACAGATGCGAGTTAATTAGATCTAGCTCGAGCATTGTCTTCCGGATAAAAGGCCAGGCTTCAGCTCGAGGCTCTTTTACGGATTTACAATGCCACGAAATTCAATTTGTTGCCATGCACCTTCATTAGAGTTAGGCCAGGCGTGGATCAGCGTACATGTTATGAGGTTAACTCTCGAGTATTAGATAACTACTTGCAATCGCCTTCAGCTATCCCATATTCGGAATAAATTATGAAATGCGTGAAGTCAGTCAAGGGGAAAGTTTGATTCATGATTTAAGTGAAGGATCACTTTGAGAAAAAAACCAAAAAAATATTGTAGTTTTAGTTATTGAGCAGTAGGCTGATTACCAAGATAACCACTACACCATTATAGGCTGTTTATAAAACTAGCCTAAGTAAGCTGCAGTCATGACGATAACCGGATTGACATTATTTATTATGGTGGGGTAAACTTTAGTAAAAATTCCCACCTTCGCGCAGACAGTTGACATGCCTTTATTCGCACCACTGTTTCCAAATGCTAATAGACAGACTACATGTATTGCACACTAATAAATCTGTGATCAGAGATTATATTTTACATTAATAGTAGGAAGGTGAGTATCTTAGAGATATTCAGATACTATCAGAAACAAAGGGAAGAAGCACCTTACATGACCACAACGCAAACATTCAGTGTGAGAAGCTATATTAATTTTAAAAATAGGAAAAATGAGAGAATTACTCCTTTTGAGAGAAAGACAGTTTTTTCTTTAACAAGCTCTTGCATATAGGTATTTAATATTTTTTGTCTATATTATGGAACGAAATTCATGTGGCGAAGGGTACTAAAACCACTATGTGCAGACGGTTTAAGCTTTTTTAGCCCCGAAATGTCATTGGTTGTATTCTGGCTAGAACAGAAATCGATCGAGTACAACATTTATAGATCATAAGTATCAGCTATTAAACTCTCAAATGCATCTTACAATAAATGTGTGTGGTAGCTGTTCAATACCTTTGACACATGCATATTCCTCATCAAAGATGATATCAAATGTCTACACTTTTTACAGAAGGATTTACTCCAGCAATCAGGAATAAGTGACTTGCTGAAGATCATCCTAGTCGAGCACTGGATTCGCCACCGAAACGTTACGTTTTCGAAAGCACCCACCAGTCGACTACGATAATCAAAACACTCCTTCTGTTACCATTAATGAACATGTTAAAATGAGATGATGAAACAGAGAAGAGGTAACCTCAAGAGAGACCAACCAGAGAGCATCTCAAACACAGCAACATTTGAAGGAAAAAGCCCTTACATAATCATATTTTAAGGGCTACCCAGACCCTCAAGGGCGGAGGGGATTTCAGATGCTTTTGAATGCTAATAGAATGATGCTAATAAAAAACAACACAGATAGTATACTGGCAGATTGGGAATCAACCAGGAATTTCTGAGTTGAAGTCAAATGCTTTAACAACCACACTAACTGCCTTCCCTCGTTAGTTTTTATTTATAATATATTATATCTGTCATCTAATCACTTGTTTTTCTATTTATAATATATATCTGTCATCTAATCACTTGTTTTTCTGTTTATAATATATATCTGTCATCTAATCACTTGTTTTTCTGTTTATAATATATATTATATCAGCCATCCAATCTGTCCTCTTTATCCCCTCATGTCCATCTTATCTCACAATCTGCATCTGCACATTCTGTGTTTGTATAAGATATCTTGTAGTCCTCACAAATAGTTCGGTTAATTTATTTATCATGTTTTAACTTTATCAGCCCGTATTTTTCATGACTTATCTACCCCCTCACTTGGCACCTGCTTTTGACATGATGACTATGTGGCATGATTTTTGAATTTTAGCTGATGGAAATGTTTGTTGCTTCATTTGGGTGGGATTCTTTGAATTGTTGTATGATGATTTATATGTTTTTATGGCAAGAAAGGCGATTTTTTGCTAAAAAATTGACACTGAAGGCTATATGAAAAATTACAGTTCTTGTAAGATGTAGGATGCCATGTTAGCCATATTGTATGAAATGCAAATTTTTCTTGCAAACATTTTATTCAGGAAAAGCTAATCTACATTGTAACAAATGTAACCTCTGAGTTACCCTGAGGACTGCATGTAGTTTACTTGATTAATTAGGCCTAAAGGCTACTCTATTGAAAGGGCCACATTTGGCCCAATGGCAACAGTTGTCTTATTTTCTATCTCTATTATACACCTTGTTGTATATAATACATTATAATATATATATATATATATTACACTAAATATCACGAAAAGGCAAGTTGGGGTTTGCTGACAGGGTACTGATTCAGAAGTAGGGAAGGTTTGTAGATTTGGGTGGACTCGAGACTGGACTGGTCAAGAGGGTAAGTCAAAGTATATGGACTAGGCATTGCTCAGGAAGGTAAACTCTAGGGTAATTTGTCACAATTTCTATACAGTGACCAGTGTTGACTATATCTATTGTATCGTCTTTCACGAATATGTCCCAGCAGCAATATTCCATTGTCCTGGTATTTCTCAGGACATTATGGTAGCAGGTGCCAACATGGTTTTCATTGTAGAATTGTAGTCAATGTTTATTCAATAGATACAAATTAATCATTCTTTTTTCCTTTTTTGCTAGAAGCTAGGAAGAATTAAGTTGGTATCTGAATATGTCCCAGTAGCAATATTCCAATGTTCTCGTATTTCTCAGGACATTATGGTAGCAGGTGCCAACATGGTTTTCATTGTAAAATTGCAGTCATTGTTTATTCAATAGATACAAATTAATCATTCTTTTTTTCCTTTTTTGCTAGAAGCTAGAAAGAATTAAGTTGGTATCTGATTTATGCAGCCCCCTTTTCTCCTGTCCTGTCCAATATCGATTCTCTGGTTCTTTATAACACCAGCAATCCAGCATGATTCGTGGCCAAGAATATTTTTATTTTTTTTTTATGAAACAATATTGTTCATATTCTTTAACTTCACACTTTCTGTGTGACTTAAGAGCTGTGAGTATTGAAATCTTCACAAAGATATGTTAAAAACCGCGAAAAAAATTGCTCGTGAGTATAACCGACATCATAGGTTAAGTTATACAAATCTATTCTGCTATGACGAAGTGAAAAAGCATATGAGAGTCATAGTACAACATGGAAATTCTTTTATTGCATACTATTCAAACTATAGATGTTGACGTAACAAGCAAATACGAAGTTGGAGTGGCATAACATACATCGGGCTAGCATGACACACAATGTCTTACTGCTACACTTGGGTACTTTTGGCAACATAATCAATTTCTCTTCTATCCACCATAACAATTACTTCTTTTAGGAGCCAAGTAAGTATCTCAATGATGCTATTGTGTATGTTTCAACTTACTAGAACTACCTTGCATAATGCCATCGCACGCTTTTCTTACAATAATCTACCTGCCAACCCACTCGTAACGATCCTTTTCTGCCGCAGAAATTGACTGCATTCATAGTGATCAGATAAAGTATAAGCCTTCAAGCTTTCCATCCACTTAGCTAAACTGTGTTTTCATCTCATTTTCTTACTTTCCACACTTTTTTCAGTTGGGATACTATACAATGGTGATAATTGATATGATTATAATACATGAACTTTCGTGTAATGGAAACTTTTGAATTATATCAACTCAATTTTTTCATAAGATGGATTCCTACAATGAATACAGTACTTAATATCACGATATTTGAGATATCTTTCAGCTGTGGTCCTAAAAGATTCACATCATGTTTCCAATATAAATATTCGATGAATGACTTGGGGCTTTTCAACATTATTATTTTCCGTAAAAGGTGTAGGTTTTTTCAGTTCATTTCTTCCCATTTATTCAGATAACCACAGTGGCTACCTGCATTAACATTTGTTTGATCTAAATGACACAGTTCTGTGCAAAAGTCTTGGGCCATCCACAAAATTTTAGAGAATTTGAATATTTTTATTCAATACTATATTGTCTGTATATACCCTCTGATGTCAACCCTATAAAAACTGGTATGATTAAAGAAAGGTAAAGGTGGGCCCAAAAAACTTTTCAAAAAGATGAGCATTACCTTAAAGTGACATCATTGACAAACAAAAAAAGTACGGTACAAATCTGGTGAGTGAACTTGAGGCAACAGCTGGCACGAAAGTTGACGCATCCGCGGTCTGTAGGAGTCTGGCCATTAGCAGTCTCCATGAGTGAGTTGCAGCTAAAGAACCACACCTATATCCAAACCTAATGTTACAAAGAGACTCCAGTATGCTGGAAAACATAAGTCATGGACTGATGATCAGTGGTGGCAGTGCTGTGGGGGTTATAGGGCGACTGGTCCGGACTCCAGTACGAACAATAGAGCTCGATATGTGCCGCAACTGGCCCGACAAATTCACA
>WURV02165347.1:0-15023 GCA_011762755.2 Epimenia babai
CCTTTTTCCATTCACGCCACTGGTTCCAAATGTCTACATATGAACTACATATGTCACACACTCCGCTAAATCTATGATAGGTCCATGTTTATCTACAATGAAATGACAACATAGGGGGAGGTAAGCGACATAGAGAGCTCATATAGAGCATCTAAAGCACAGCAAATGTCAGAGGGAAAAAGCCCCAACAACCACACTGCAAGGGCTATTCAGACCCCCATGGGCAATGGGGTTTAGGGCGTTTTCAGCCCGTAAAACGCCACAGTTAGTATCCTGGTTAGAGCGGGATTTGACCAGTTAAATGCTCTAACCACTACGCCAGCTGCCCCCCTACTTTTCTATATGGTCAAAGATATAGTTTTTCCACTAGACATAAATATACAAATGTCGCTATGGTTAACGCCTAAAACATTCTCTGTCTTAGTCATTCTGGGTGACATGACCTGTTTGGCTGATATGTCTAGGGCTATCTAATCACTGTTGTTGTATATATCCATCAAGCAAAAATACTGAAATGCCTATGAGGAAGCCTACCTCTACGCCTCAGTTGGCAGGGGAAAAGACAATCCTTTCTGAGACTGTGATTCTGAGCCCAGCAAAGGCAAGATTTATTCAGTATAATTCCCATCTGCTAAAACGACGTTATATTTCCAGATACGCTAGTGCCATCCATTACGGTATTAAGAGTTGCAAGGAAGACCAATCCCGCAAAAAACAGTTTTACTATGTGTTAAGTCTGGA
This sequence comes from Epimenia babai, assembly GCA_011762755.2. Lineage (NCBI taxonomy): Eukaryota > Metazoa > Mollusca > Solenogastres > Cavibelonia > Epimeniidae > Epimenia > Epimenia babai. Next base: position 742 of record WURV02165347.1, read on the forward strand.
GGAGGAAAAAGACTCGTGTATGCTGCGACTGTTCGAGGCTGCACTCGAGGCTGGACCACAGCTCATCCTTCAGTTATTTGTGCTGCTCACGCAAGCGCCGGAATTCAAGGACCCCATCCAGAGTGGGTATTACTTGTAGTAACTTTATAATCTGTGACTATACGCAATGGCTATGTAAAAACCGATGCTTTGTGGCATCACTGGACAATGGGCATGATTATATTACCGCCCTTATAATTTATCATTCTTTGGCTTCTCATAGAGATATATAAAATGAAAATTCTTTCTTGGATCAAAATTATCCCGTAGAGTTGCCTGTGATGATCTCTCGATTTTTCAAAGCTTTGCTGGACAGTACAAGTCATCAGATACAGAGGGAGAGCATTGTATTACCATCTATCGCCACTTTCAATGTTATTGGGTAGATAAAACGAAGATTGAAAGTTCATGAGTAGACAAAATGGAGGAGAGACTAGGCCGAGTTGACCTAGTCACTGGCATATGTTATGGTGATTTTATGTTCTAGTTATTTACAATGCTGGCATATGTTATGGTTATGGTATGTTATGGTTATTTCCTATGCTGCCATATCTTATGGTTATTTACAATGCTGCCATATCTTATGGTTATTATATATTATATTTACTTATAATGTTAGCATATGTTATTGTTATATGTTATGGTTATTAACAATGAGAATCAGTACCCTCATTACCCCACAAGAAGGAAAAACCGGCATCACCATACTGCGAGGTTTATCTAGACACCCGTAGGTCACACGCCACCAATAGTAATCTTGCTAAATCAGGAACTGAACCAAGATTTTCCAGAATTCAACTTCACTGATCTTTATTAGCCATAACATCATCTGGCGTCAATGTTGTCGATATGTGTGCTGTATCTTACATTTTGTTGAAAACTTGCCAGTAAAATTACGTAATACAAAACCTCGGTTGGTTTGTTTGTGTCTAAGAATTCTTCGCATTTCGCACAGTGATCTTACAGATTAGCTCGATTTTTACATCCTGGTTCGGCATGTCATGGGCCCACGTCGCCTACCACCGCGCGCTCCGTCTCTCCCGTTCAGACAAATCGAACATGTCGATCGTCGGCTCGCTCTTGTACTTCCTGTGGCGACTGTTCGAGACGGGTCCGCGCGTCATCGCTCTAGCCGCGTTCGCCGAGGTCGTCACCACGTGGGTCTTCGTCGTCACCGGCATCCATTGGTTGATCATGACCTGCTGGTACGGATTCCAACGAATCTACGAGAAGCCGATGTTTGGCGAGGAATGGCGCTACCTGGATCACGCATTCAACATGGTCTGCGCCTCAGTCTCTTTATTCGGCTTCCTGAACGTGAAAGAAGGTCACACTCGATACCGCTGTACCATATACTACCTACTTTATTACACAGAGAATGTCGTAATGATATTGATATGGTTCTTTCTCACCAAAAACAAAAGCGAGTGGTACTACCTTCCCGCGATATTCATTGTCATACTTGGGTTCTTCCTCTGCGTCGCATTTCAGTCGGTGTATTACCTGTGGTTCCACCCAACATCAGACGTACGCTGTTTTTTAGAAAAGGAGAATTTTTTCGAATCCGTGTGCTTCGTACCGAAAATAAAGCCGCGCACGCGGAAACGAAGTGCCATAGATGAATTACTGAATACTTCCGCAGAGCTTGTACATTACAAGCCTTCGCCAACCTTAACCACAATATCTGCAAGGGCACCAGCAGATGTACATTACAAACCTCCATCAAGGTCAACCACAGTCTGATAAAAACAATCAAACAACAAGCCTCCACCTCAGTATGACCAAGAGGTACTACTAACGCACATTACACGCCTCCACCTCAGTATGATCAAGAGGTCCAACAAACGCACCTTATAAGCATCCACCTCAATGTGATCCAGAGGTTCAATGGATGCACTTTACAAGTCTCCACCTCAGTATGATCAAGATGTCCAACGAAGTCACTTTACAAGCCTCCACCTCAGTATGATCAAGAGGTCCAACAAACGCACTTTACAATCCTCCACCTAAGTATGATCAAGAGGTCCAACAAACGCAGCTTACAAGCCTCCACCTCAGTATGATCAAGAGGTCCAACGAAGTCACTTTACAAGCCTCCACCTCAGTATGATCAAGAGGTACTACTAACGCACATTACAAGCCTCCACCTCAGTATGATCAAGAGGTACAACGAACGCACTTTAAAAGCCTCCACCTCGGTATGATCAAGAGGTCCAACGAATGCACCTTACAAGCCTCCACCTTAGTATGATCAAGAGGTCCAAGGAACGCACTTTACAAGCCTCCACCTCAGTATGATCAAGAGGTCCAACGAACGCACTTTACAAGCCTCCACCTCAGTATGATCAAGAGGTACAATGAACGCACTTTACACGCCTCCACCTCGGTATGATCAAGAGGTCCAACGAACACACTTTACAAGCCTCCAATTACCCTTCCACAGACTTCCACAGTATGATTAAGGGGCACTTACCATAGTGGAATTACTTGAATCCAGAAGACCCTGGTTCAATTCCCGCTCTAGCCTTTATACTATTTTCAGAGTTTTTTAACCAAGAAACACTTAAACCCTGTCTGCTCTTGGGAGTCTGGGTAGCCCTCTCAGTGTGGTCTGTAAGGACTTCTTCCCTCTGACACAGTTGTGTTTCAGATGTTCTATGGATGGTGCCTACGGCACTACTCCGCTATCTCGTCATCTCATTAAAGTAAATTATCCTCTCCCCCCACAGATTTAGCCGAGTGTACGGCATTAATGTATAGACAGTCTGTAGGCATTTGGGACCGGTGGCATGAATGGACGACGGTCACTTGTCAGCCCAAACCCTTTGTGGGTTTTTCACTACGGTATTTTCCACCACCCGTTATAATTCTGGTTAATCAATTTGTCTGGTTAACCACATGGGCTTGCTTTGTAAAGGGCCAAAAATGGCCCAGACATGGGTTATCCCTACCTAGCCTATTGTTACATTAATGATCGAGACGTTTATTGAACGCACAGTACAAGCTTCCAGCTAGCTACCTCAGTATGATCAAAAATACCAATCAGTGTAAACAATGGAGCTTTATCCAGCTCAACCATTGGACAGTCAACAGCACAATATGTAAATTTGTCAAACTCAAATCACTAAATGATCAAGAGCATCAATATATATCATTTGTTTCACTTACCTCATGTAAAATCCGTCCTTGGCCATGCTTTCCATCAGGCCGTGCTGGTGCGTATCTACGGTAACCATCCCCCCACCCTCAGCCAAACCTAGGCAAAACCTTTGATACGGGCTAGTAATGTTACTTTTTGGGGTGTCAATTGACATCCTGAGAAGGGAGTGGTGTTGCCCTCGTTTGCCTAGGCTCGTGGATCTATAGTCATCACGGCATGTAGTCATAATAGCAGCCTGCATCAACTAGTCGTTCTCTAGCAGTTCACCGTTCTCGCTTCCTGCACATATATATCGATAAAGTCCCCTGGTTCTGTGATCAGCGCATCGTGTCCCTCACCAAATACCCGTTTTAGAATCATTGGGAAATGCCCCGGTGTCACATGCACCGAAGTGACCTTCACATACATATCATTATTTGTGTCTTACAACGGGTCTCTGCTCACGCCATAGCTCCGATCCCAAACAGAAATATTCCATTAACGGGAATAAATCTCCATCGATACGAGATAAATGGGCTTTAATTTATGATAATTGAATTATTCTATTAACCAATTTTATATGAATAGAACCGCTGCAGTCTTTAAGCAAGTCTTCCTCTTTTCATAGTTTACATAATACGTATCAATATTTAAGTTTACATAATACGTATTAATATTTACGTCATATTAATGATTATTTAGGATGCTACACTTTACTCTTGCTCTGCTACTATTAACGTCTTTGATGTTATTTGTGTCGTAGTATGGTGTCTTCCTGTCGATGTATTACTAACACAAATTTTTCCACGCATTATTGGCCTTCACTTTGACCTCTATGACTAATATTTTGTATTACCACACAGGTACAAATGGTAAATTTATCTTCCGTTGCTGTTTGCGCCGCTAATTATTTATGATGAATATTCTAGAATCTTTCTGGATATTTCCACCGTACCGTTGCATTTTGTTCTCTCCCTTGTTGCCGATGTGAGAGCAGAGTATTCACGCTTCAGCAAATTGGTCCGGAATATTTTTTCTACGCAAAATACGTTTATAGTTTCAAGTCGATATATTTAACCAAGTTACCTCGTAATATCCTAAAAATAATTCTGGTAAATATTTGATGGAATGGTTGTCGATTACGAATGAAGATAAATTTTAAGTCGAACCCAAAAATCATATTGTATTTTGTTAATGATTATTATATCGTATTAGCTTTCATGTACGCCACGTGTATTACCCTGGACGACTTTTACAACGTAACGCCAGTGCCGGATATAGGGAGAGGTGAAATATGCCTCAGCTCGGTGCCCGACATACGGCGGCGGGTGCCATAAAGAATTGCAGTGATAGTCATTTTTTCCAGTTGTGACGACTTAATGGACGCTGTAATAAAATTGTTGTGACTAATGTTCATGTTTGATACGCATTATAATTTTTGATAATTTTATATAATCAAAAGGTGTATATGTTTTCAAGCTTTCTGAGACCGGCTGGTGAATTTTTAAAGGGATGGGGGAAGGCCGAGAGTTTTATATACCTTGGCCGTCAGCAATCCTAACCTGACGTCACCGCCCCTCGTAGCAGCCATTTTTGTGATGTTTAATTTTCTATCCTCTAGTATTATTTTACAGGCGCCATAATAGTTATGCGTTGCAACTATATGCGTGGTGTATCCTTCAATGTCGTATTTATAGTTGATATTATAGCAATATACGCACAGTCTCCCAGCTCAGTAAACAACGTTAGAAAATTCTTTATACATTAAAAATATAATGAACTTATATTAACTAACTATTTTCAGTGACACCGGTAAATGTGACTCCTGTCTGTGCATAGATTTCCACCGCACTTCGTGGTTCTAGACAGGGCGCCTTTGTGTTAAAACATCAACACATACATTATGTTGGTGTGGCCATACCCTTAAAGAAAAGTTAACAAGTGCCAATGACATAAAATTTTGCTTGAAGTACATTTTTGTATGTAATTTTAACCTACTAAGACGCCACTTTTCTAAATACTGTACCCGTTTTATGTCTCAACCTGTATTCCTCTGACTCTACCTTATATGTATCAAACTTACCAGTTTTTTTTCTAATTTCATGGTCTTTCTAATGTTTATTTATGTGGGATACTAACGTCCCTTGTTGCTTTGTTTTGGACGGTGACCCAGATTTTTGTTTTGTACTTTAGATATCGTGCAAATTTATCACGAAGTAAATCAGTGCTAGAGTGCTTTATTCGAGAAATTAATCCTATTTATTTTTATAGTCGAGAAATCATCCATTCGTATCAACATCATTCCTACTGTTTGCTCTGTGTTGTAATAATTTCTTACTCAATACCATATGGCATTTTACAAAATCAATGTACACTTATATGAAAAAGACAGGCGCTTTATTGAGGATCGTCTTATTTTACGATAAAATATTACTACTAATAAAGAAATTTCCGAAATGTGCATTTGTTTCAACAATAAAACTTCATTAACAATACTTAGATCAGCAATGCGGTGCACGTGGGTAATAGGAAAGAGATCGTGCAAAATTCGAGTTCGTTGCACGTAAAATATGGTCGGTTCGTAAGATCAAAAACAGTAAATGGCTCCGTTGACGCGCAAGGATTGCCTAATACAAGCAATTGTACATTGATGGGCGATCTCGACAAGAGGGGCGGGGTAATGAAAATTACTAAATAATGGCGATATGATAAAAGAGTCCAATGGTCGTTTTGCATAGATATCTAAAAACGAGGTGGCATGCGCAAATAACTTAACACATACATCAAAACCGCCACACCATAACCTGAACGGGGAAGATATATACGCAGTAGATGAGAACTATAATTTATGAGCTAATTTATTTTAAGAGATTAATTAGGAGGTCGCTCCGATATATGTTTTACGCCGGCCTTTTGAGAATTCGTGATCATTTGTTATAAATTTATATCTACGATATTATTGTAGACTCTGCGGAATAGTTCATCTAAAAGATACCAGTTCGTCGACGGTAGTGAAGTTAAAACGCGCTGGACATCTGGTTGTGGCCACATCCTTTCCCTTAAGTTCATTGACGAGAATGTATTCCTTGTTGCTTTTTTCTTGGCACCATTCAATTACCGACTTCATACCTGGGGTCGATACGTCGCAAAGCGAAGCGATGTTATACAAAGGCAACATGAAATACTCGAGGTTGGTGGCTACAGCCTTGAAATCTGGCTCATAACCATTCTTCTGGCTTTCGTGCATGGCGTGCTTTTTGTCTGCGAAGAAATCGTGTTTGTTTATAGCGTCAGACGTGTTTTTGATTCCAGCAGCATTTTTAAACTTGCGTTTTAGCGTATCGCGAAATGGCATGACTTGTTCGAATTCACACCTCGTTACGTATTTCATCAAAGCCACGACTATATTCTCGATTTCTTCGTCCACAGCTTCTATTAAACAAATGCATTCGTCCGAGAGGTTTTGGTAAAAATGCGGAATCTCCTCAACTGATTTACCGTCCCAAGTCTTCCACGCGCTGTATGCTATCACGGAATCCATGACGGAAAAGTAATTGCATATCAATGTTTGTTCCAACCAAGACTTGACCATGACGAGAGCGGGTCTCTGTCCGAATATGACTTGAAGGCTAAAGAACGCCGGACGCTTAGGTCTGCATCGACTGACCAACGAACAGACAAGCTGACTTCTCACGAGCTTAATCGCTATATCATCGCCGCTTTCGACAGCATTCCACGGTATATCATCGCAGGAAACGACATTCAAATCGTCGCCTAGAATGTGATGGCAAAGGAGTTCGAAGCAGGGTGTACTAGGAAGCGCGATGATGACAGTTCCTTTTTCGATATACTCCTTTATCGCGTTCAAGTATTTCTCGTGCTCGCTCGGGTCTAGTACGAGTAGGATCACGGTAGATTGTGAAATACACGACTCGGGTGCCGTTGTCGCCTCCGGTAATTGTATTGCAATTATTTCTTTGCGAACGTCGGCTTCCAATTCAACCACCGATGTCTTTCTGTCCGTCTGTTTAGGACTATCGCCCAAAACTAGTATCTCGATATCGAACATTCCACGTGATAAAGCCATCGCTGCCACGGACCGAGCGACGTTACTACCTCCGCAAATTGTAATCGTGGTTTTGTTCCACCCTGCCATAGCTGAAATGAACTCACTTGTTTAAACGTGCGGTTTACTTAATTCATCACATGCAGGATTACGAAATTCATTGATTGTCACTGAGAAAATTAATACGTTTTTACTTTAATATATTCGTTAAAGGTAGGCTAGTCCAGATCATACGGTCACGTATATTGAGGAAAGTCGGCTTATTCCAACTTGTTACGTATACTGCAGCTCGTAAACAATTAGGTATACTGAGAATAGGTAGGTAACAATTGGGTATAATATAGTTAGGTAGCAAATATATATTCTATAGCTACGTAACAATTACGTATACTGCAGATAGGTAACGATGCACACTAGGTAACTTTGTCTAGTTTAAGCGTTTACGAAATATTAGCTATTACTTACTCTCAGAGCAAAAACGTCACTAGATACCACTAAATCGCGTTACCTCAACTTTAGATGACTTCCAGTTAATATCTTTCAAACGTATATGAACGATGAACAAAAAATACACTACGTTGTTCTACTACAACACCGCTTGTTGCTGCATGATCGTCTAATTGTGTTGCCTTATTCGGGCCATCCACAGAAATATTGGCTTTTGTATCATAGCGTAATATAGTGAGAATTGCAGTAGAGATCTAGTCTAGGTATTGGAAGCTGAAATAGACGTACGTAATGTACGCATGCTCCGCAGGCACATGCGTGTTTACGTTATCCGTGTGAGCGATACAAGAGATTTTGGTAGCAACGTACTTTTTTCACAATCCGAGATCGAAATCAGCGAGGTTTTGTCGTGTATACTTTGTGAGTTACAGTGAGTAGTTGGGTAGAGGGAACGACCCACATGTTACTTACTAGACGATAATCGAACACACTGCCCAAGCTACAAAACCAATCGAATAAGATACTCTGGGGCACCCCATAGGCACAGAGCCCAGAACAATGTTCTTTAAAATCACCCAGAGTCCGTATAATTTCTTGAAATTTGGTAAATTCAAATTTTATTCTACGGATAATCTATCGTCAAAATATTGGCCATCTGAAGCAATTTGTCCTTTGCAAGAAATGTTCCAAATTTTGTCACTGACCCTTACGATTCATGTATGCACTCGTAGTGCTAAATGCTAAACTTCTCTCACATATTGCAGATTTGCTCGATTTTTTGCATGATAGGTCTTATACACAGTGTCATAAAGATAAGCTCAGGAATAAAAAAGTGTGAACACGCAGCGCTATGTAGCAGTACTGAGACAGTTTAGGGCATCAATGACGCAGAGGAGTAGAGATCACAGATCAACAATGGTCCCAGCAAGACGGCGCAAATCCAACACATCAGATATCTCCCTGGCCCAGTCAATAGATCGATTTGATGGTAGATCGAACAGCGGATGTATAAAGTGAAGTGGGCATTATTAACTTGACCACATCAATCAATCTTCTAAAAACCAAGTGATTTGAAGGCAACAACAGAAAGTGCCAGCCAGATTCCCGACGATAAATGCGCGTCATCGATTTTTTTTTCAAGGTGGGTAAGCGTTGGATTTAGTTACATTAAATGAATATTTGTCTGGGTCCCTATTTTAGGGTCTCCCTGTATATCAATCGAATATACGTATTGCTCAAACAATAGTTAAGACAAGTGCAAATACATTTATAGTCTAGGTACTTGAATGTCTCTTCTCCTTTTTGCGTTGTTTCTTAGTACTGGCGTTAAACTGATCCCGTCAGAACGCGCCTGGACATAACACCTTGACCATCAAAACCACGAAGGTACTTGTGCCGAATTAAAAGAGCCGATTAAATGATAGTTGACTAGACCTAGTTAGGCCCTTTACATGCTCGCCTAAAGTAAATGGTGAACGCTGTCCGCATTAATGTCACCTACATGACACACTAGTCTCGATCAAGCGACCTCGTTCCCGGAAACACGCGCGGTATCAGTCTTAAATAGTATTACCAGCAAATACTTGTAGCATACTGCCCAGATTATAAACAGAACGCACCGGTGAACATTAAATTATGAAACGCTTTATTATTAACAACGATATATAATGTACAAAAACGAAATCTGGTGATAAATACAACAAACCTGTAAGCAAATCAGTCAACTGATATATACTGTACATGATACAAAACAGTGAGAATGTACTGTACCTAATCCACATGTTCGCTTATCCAGACACAACCATATACTAAAAATATTAACGAACTAACCGTGTCCAAACTATGAATAAGTTTAAAACGTTTAAAAGGAAAATATTGACTCTCATTTGAGATCCCTTATTTATCAGATGCGAATCGAGTTATGGCAATTGGGTAGTAATCTGTTACCATTCGCATTGAACTTCCACGCGGTCGAATTACACAATGAATATCGTTTCTCGTTCACCCAAGAACATGCGACTGGCCCGCAAACGGAGGGGCCTCTCTTGTTTTCTTCGTCGGAAAGTGGATGGGCAGGTGTATGCCTCCAACCCTTCCCCTTTCGCTGTTACACGTCTATCAGTGCAAGACATGGTGTGCCGCTGCACTATCTGTGCGATGGACGCCGTGAGGCGAAAGGGGGGGGGGGATGTAACAAATTTACTCTCAAATATGTTGTGCAAAAAGCAAAGCCATTAAAACAATTTTATCAATCTTTAATAACAAATTTACTCTCAACTATGTTGTGTAAAAAGCAAAAACATTGAAACAATTTTATCAATCTTTAATTTTTAATATTTCAAAATTGCCACTAGTGGTACAATGAGGGGACATAATTCTGCTAAAAAATATTAAAATGTACTCAAAACCAGGTGACTCCCTCAATCGCATTATACATTTTTTACTGACACTATCGTGGACATAAAAATTGACTTATGAGAAATACAAGATGCTATACACTTATATACAAAAATGTTACATGCAAACACACAGCCAAACATAAAACATAGTTGTTTTTCAACAAATTAGTTGAGATAAAAAGCCATGAAAAACTCGCGGTGAGTAATTAGTAATAAGTCATTGCCGCGTCTCTGGTGGCTTTAGAAAGGGCAGTTAATTGGATAAATAATTTAAAAGTACTTACAAATAGTCAAATGCCACAATCTCCAGATTATGACATATCGGAATTGGTGCCAATCACAGACATGTGTTATTGATACAGAAATCCAGGGATAACAAGACGCATTTCTGTCAGAAGAAGGCCTTATTGGCCACTTAGAAAAAATGATGGATATAGCAAATACTTTCTTATTTCATCAGTCAGCTGTTAGTTTTAACCCAATTGAGTTACCTGAAATTTTCATTACGCTGTACAGCCATATACCAACGTATCGCATAAATGAAAAACATAACAGGTGAAGACATAACCTGCAGCCCGGATGCAGCCGACGTATTGATCCTAACAGAGTGATCGTATTTTAAGAATTAAAAAGCAACAGGTAACGTTAATCAACAGGTAACGTTAATGGTTGATGGGCGGGGCGGGGGGTGTCTAGCAGATCTGTTTCTATAATTAGCGGAATAGAAATGCACAGAAAAGTCATATGTAACGTTAAGAAATGGTCAAACTTTGAAAATTTAATCAACACATTGCATTAACGAAAGATATCAAAAATAATACCATCATAATTTATGAGTGATGAAGATAATAATTACGCAAGATTTCACATTTGACCTGTGAATAATACGCATGCTTAATTCAGCGCATAACAATAACTAATATAGTGACTTATTATCGACTGCAGCCAACAATCGACGTATCAGAGATAGTAACGAGCTTATACCGTATACTATATCTATACCTATTTTCAAACACGCTCGGAATTTTTATAATATGAGAATCAACTGTCTACAATGGACTCGAAAACACGATTAGTGAATACTAGAGACCAGTACGCCGAGATGGACTCGAAATACTTTAAAAAAAATGTGGCTTTGTCCCTTCCCCATAGAAAGACACAAACGATGATGGGTGTTCCCGAGGAATGCTAAGGGGGAGTAATTTTCTTTTGTTTCGTACGTCGCGCCTTTCTCGATATCACCTTAGAAAATAGAGATTACAAGATATTGGCTTGCTGTAGATGAATTTACGGTCATCACAAACGACGCTGAATTTAGTGTTGTCAAATGTTTTATCCAAACGACAACCAATTTGAGGACTCAATTTTGCTTTGGTCCTCAGAAAGCGTTAAGAGTACCCAATCTGGCCCACAGAAAAGTTTAATTGGACACTCGTGTGTGTATAAAAATCTTACCGGCCATAACAATACTTAGAAACTGAAATATTGACCACTCAGTGAATACCGGGCGAACCTGGTGAACCGGGTGAGTAGACACCAATAAAGTAACCGATCACAAATTACTTTCCATCGTGATCCGTTAAGACAGACAGCGGAGAAAAGCAGCTATCGTAGTGAGATTAACGGTTAAACGATGAAATTATAGAATAGCTTCCGCGTGATGCTTCGGTCTTTGTTCAGAAAAACCGCGTGAATGGTTCCGCTGAGTAAAACAAGAAATGACGGCATCGAACGGACAAATTTTGAGATTAGGCTCGTTACCAAGGACTGTAATCGAATTCATCGGATGAAAACAATAAGAAATAAGCGAGAATTGTCGAGAATACGATCACGTTACCGGCGAGACAGAAACCGCACGCGCTCCACGTGATCTGAAATAACCACAATACACGCGGAATATATACGCGTCAAACATTGGTTAGCGTAACGAATGATTATATGTGTATACATACACGATCATTGATGTAAGAATAATGAACCCCATGCTGTCATTGTGGTGTAAGGAAATGTAATGCGTATACTGTTTATGTAGCTAACTGTGTATTATTTAGGCCTATAGAGGCAATAATGATTACATTACAGGCTGGGGTGGGGGTATTTGGAGTTCTTACTCATGTAAGCTGTGTTGGGCAGCCAAGCCAATAAGTACACTATAATTATATAAATCTCATTTTATTTACTTTTAGATTTCCCGAAAAGTTCTGCTTGTGACCTGTATAAATTGATATATTTCATACTCCTGATTCAGTAAATTAGAGAAAACATGAGGTTTTAGTGTTACTTCATTAATGATAATTAATATCGTTCCAAGCACCGGTGCAGATGTTGATGCCATGGAATGCATGGTATGAAGGGTGTAGCATTTACACTTTTATTAGTTTACAGCGTGTGTGTGTGCGTGCGGGACTGTAATTGGTTCAGAAAATTTCCCTGTGAATGCTGTCAACTAATGAAAATTAGATAATTTCACGTAAATTACACCAATGGCTAGATAGAAGACCCACCCACATTACACATGACAGAACAGCCTTACAGACCTAGATTGTAGAGAACAGATCTAGATTACAGAAGACACACCCAGATTGCAGAGGACAGATCTAAATGGCTGAGGACAGATCTAAATGGCTGAGGACAGATCCAAATGGCTGAGGACAGATCTAAATGGCTGAGGACAGATCCAAATGGCTGAGGACAGATCCAAATGGCTGAGGACAGATCTAAATGGCTGAGGACAGATCTAAATGGCTGAGGACAAATCTAAATTACAGAGGACACACCTATATTGTAGAAAACAGATCTCGATTGTACAAGACAGATCCACATTACAGATTGCAGAGAACAGATCCAGATTGCTGACCAACCACAATTACATAGGATTGACCTAGACTGCAGAGAACCGACCTGGATGGCAAAGTAGTAACCTAGATTTTTGATCCACCCTCATATGTCCAGTTTTCTCCAGTAAGAAGGTAGAACATTAAATACTAAATGAATAAAAATGTTTCTATATGATGAAATAAGTCACACGGATGGTTTTTAGTCTCATATTCCCGAGTGTAACCATATGAAACTCACTACATCACTGTGGGCGAGCACTATCAAGATGCCGAATGCTGAGACGACTGCACCGGTTGTAAGGAACACACTCAGTTCGTAGCACGCACTGCTCACTTCCGTACTGTCAGTGAATCGGCGGGACACGATCGTAGGAATGGGACATAGGACATAGAAGAAGAGGACAAACAGTGGCCACCAGTATCTGTGAAGTGGTCAAAACACACAAGTGGTAATATCTTTATGCCCCCCCACCCATAAAAAATATCACGAGCATTTGAATAAAAAACCATTCTTCGTCGTGTGAGATGATAATTGATAGCCCATTATGAAAGAATCTCGTGACCTTTATGTACAATATTTTAAAGCTAGCTACAGAGCTTTATTGTATAGGGCATTTACACTGCGATATCATCTCATCGATACTTGGCATTTTGTTTCGCTTGGAAGTACAACGTCTTACTTGTCGCTGACGGTACAAGCTTTGACCCACAGACGGGCCTCCTTGATATCATCGTCAGACATTTCACTTCTAACACCTGAGTAACTATCTTCTGAATCATAACTTTCGCTAAAATAAACGTTAGACCATTCACTTTCACTAATCTCACTAAAATCATCGGCAAATTGCGTCACCGTGCTACAACCTCACTACAACCTCACTACAACCTCACTACAACCTCACTACAAACCGCGTCGGCCATGATTGCTCTCGCAGACGACACAAAATTAGAGCGATGTTCAACGTACATAAAATGTGTATAATAACCGCACGTAAAAAGACCTAACAATCAATGAAATCGTACTGCTAGTGCATTGTAGAAATTACAATCGCATATAGCCATTGGTTGATTTGCAAACGGTACCCATGCCAACGGTGACCTGATTAAGACAGTTAGTGTCAAGCCGGTATAGCTGCTTTCCGCAGTGAGCCAGTAAACTTTTAAATTTTACGATCACCGCATTGATATGTATACTGTACAGGGGGTCCTCGACTTACATCGTAGATCCGTTCTTACACTTTGGTGTAAGTCGAATTTAGTGTAAGTCGGAACACCATAAATAAAGTATTCTAAACGCCCTGTACTGTAAAGTATTGTACAGTATTACGTTTTGGAGCCATAACGAAGGGCAAAAA
>WURV02165358.1:0-15018 GCA_011762755.2 Epimenia babai
GCGTTCGAGCAGCAACTCATAAAGTTGTGGTTCCATCTTCGGAAATTTCCATCCCAAGATATGGGTGACGTTCACTGAAGTAAGAATAGAGTCGCTCATGCAATATATGACCCCGTTTTTGACGAGTTCACCCGTCGCATTAACTCTTATTATTTCGCCCACTAAACAATCATCGTGAGCAATGCCGACTAAATTTTAAATCTCTACGTGTGACGTAAACACGGCCAGTTTTCGGACTCCTGGGTTGAGAATTAAAGTTTTAACAACCAATTGTTAAAATCATGTCGGTCAAGGTCGGGATCGCGGACATCCGATAATGAATACCAAAAAAAAGGGAAATTTCGTATCCTGCAGACGCCGGAGTAATGACAAATCCGAGGCAACGGTCATCGGAGTAACGACGCTAGACTGTATACATGAAAATATTGTAGCAGCAACAATCTCCTACATAAATTAAATCACTTGGAATCAGTACTCTGATATTTTCATTTGACGTTACGGGGGGGGTGGTTCTTCCTCGCGACCTACTACGTGAGCATCAAGAACAAATGGAGCCCCGACCGCGAGAGTATGGTCAAACTGTAGTTCAGTTGGTAAGGGACCAGACCGGTAAACATTGAGGTTGAGGGTTCGAGTCCCATCAGAAGAATACGAAAAAATAGATATTAATGATAAAAATATATGCCACTCAAAACTTTTTACGATCACCTAAAATGTATATATCCATATACATCAAAAATCTCTTAATTTATGACAATTTTCTATAATAAAAGGTATGGTAATAATTCTTTCATCCGCATGTTATCGATTCAGACCAAAATTTGATAAATTTTCATAATAAAGCCGACATGTTTTTGCACAAAATGTCAGAAATATAAAACTCAAAAAATTCCTGAAAAAAAACAAAACGTTGTGTTATTCTACTCACAAAACGTTGATTAGTAGCGTGTGTGACTTCCTCTATCTTTCGATTACTGCTTGACATCGTCCGCGAATGCTTTCGACTAGGGGACGCAGGTTCTGATGTGGGATATTGGTTCATAAGATGGCAGCCCGCAGCCCTCCCTATGCATGCTTAATGCGCAATGGGATTGAGATCAGGTGAGCGAGCTGGCCAGTCTATTCTGCTGATTCCTTCCCCATTGCTTCCTGCGCTACTCATTCACGAAGATGGCACGATGAGGACGGGCATTATCATACATTAGAACAAAGTCTGCACTAATATCAACAGCTGATGGCCTCAAAAACACGTCGAGGATTTCATCGCGGTATCTGACACCAGTTGGCGTGCCGTTTCCAATGGCATGTAGGTCTGTACGACGCGTGGTAGTGATGCCAGACCATGAAAGAAACGCCGCCATATCAGCCATGTTCAACAACTGTAGCATTGCAATATCGCTCATTCAGCCTTCTCCACACCCGAACACGACATCAGCGAAGTCACAAGACAGAATCTGGACGCATTTGTGAAGAATGAAGTACTTGATAATAATAATACATTTGTTTTAGAGGCGCCCTAAGAACTGGTATGTTTCTAAGGCGCCTATATACATTTCGTGTAATAACTAATTATATTGTATAACACAATAGTAAGTACATATAAGTTAGTGATACTTTTAACAACGTCTAAAACACTACTTATACTGTTAGAAATTAAGTGTGAACCGTCCAAGCCAAATTTACAATCTGAGCTAATGTGCAGTAAAAAGTTGTTACTCGTGTATGTCCTTTACTATAGCCTTGAATGGTCATGGTGTGAAACATGTATTCTTCACTCGTCAACAAGACCCAAGCTCTCAAGAAAATCACTGACATTCGTATCCATAATGTATTATACATATATTTTAGTGTATTATATGAGTGATCATAAGAAGTTTAAATTAGTATATATCGAGGAGTACAGTATAGCATTCCTCAAGCAATTGCGATATGGGTCAATGTTTTCGACGCTACACGCCGGTGTTGAGGTCATTACTGATGTTTCATTGGGTGACGCCACTAGCCAGAAATGTATTGGCGAACACTCAACTCTTACGCGCGTGGTGGACATAGCGCAAAGTAACTGAACCGGTTTAGAACCTGCGACCCGAGTCGCCTCGCCCGCTCGCGTCCTGTAGACATTGCTCTTTTCTGGTACGTCTTGCGTGATTTTATACTCGTCTTTTCTTTGGTAATTTTGCCTGCTTTATGTTTTAGTTTGCTTGCGTTATAACGTATGTCATATCAATATAGACTTAAATTACCGTTGGAAAATGTTGATAGATCGAGATTTTTTACTATTATATCAAGGGTATTCCATAATTTTACACATACATTACTTAAACACATACTTTTTATTTACATTTGCGTTTTTATCGTTCGTTGGTTTGGGTATCTTTCGTCGAGAACGCGTTGCTGGTCATACTCCGCCAATCTTCATGGTCTTTGTTCTTGTTCAGTCTTTGGAACATCTGTCTATTCTTTCATGTTGCTGACACATGTCTTTCTCTGTCTTCCTCTTGCCTTTGACCTGAATCTTACCAGATAACATCAAGTTCTCTAGGCTTTCTCTTCACATTCCATGACTGGTAAATGACAATTTCCGAGAATTGATAGTCAATATTAGATGTCTATTCACATCTGCCTGCAGAAAAACCATTCCATCGATATTTTCTCTACTCATGGGATCTTTAACGTTTTTCTCAAAAACCACAGTTCTGGTGCTTCCAGTCTCTTCACTATGCCTTTGCTAATACTCCATGTTTCACAAAAGTAAAGAAAAACCGATCAGATGTCAACTTTTAAATTCTTACCTTCGTAAGTAAAGATACATGCGAGTTTGTTAACACGGTTAATCATGAAATGAATGCTTGGTTTGATATTTCTATTCTTAGTCTGATTTTAGTGTCCTGAAATTTTCCATCCGATGTTATCGTGACTCCTAAATAATTGAACTACGTAGTTCAGTTGCATTATGGCATCTCCTTTTGGACGTGATTATGCACTTCGGGGTTATCACTTTCTTAGATGTCGTTGAAGTGGTCTTTTTTGTGTTTAGTAATAGTCGTAGTATTTCACTTTCGGTTATAACTTTGTCTAAAATTTGTTGAGTCCTTCCGTCTCATTTAATAACACTGTATCATCAGCATACCGAATATTACTAATGTGTCCATTAACAATAACACCTAGTAGATATATTTCGCGTAAAATAATGATTTTCGCGTATCATGACTTTGTATATTTTACGGCAGCTCGTTATAATTTGTTTTTTATATAATATCGTTGAAGTTTTTAATTTTATAAGGTCTATTAACGTTAAACTTTTACACATGACATGAAAAGATGCACTATGTTCTGCATTTTTTTCTTTGCCTATAATTCTTATAGCACGTTTCTTCAATATTGTAAGACTTTAATCTCTGTTTTATAATTGTTTCCCCATACTACACAGCAATGAGTTAGGTATGGTAAAATTAATGTACAATAAATTAAATACAATGAATATTGTTGAAAAAAAAATATTCGCACGATATAATAGATACATTCTTTAAGATATTTTTGAGTGTACAGTTATAATTTGATCCTCTCTTGTCAGCATGCTGTCGATACGTAAACCTAAGAACTTAGTATAATAAACTCTGTTTAAAATATTTCCATCTAAACTAATGTTCAATGCTTCCAAAACTGTCTTGCTATGAAAAAATATAACTGGTCCTGAACACATATAGAGATAACTTATTCACACAAAACCATTTTGTGACATTTACGAGTTCATTTGTCATAATTTGCACACCTTTATTCACATCTGTGCTTGATAGAAAAATATCTGCATCGTCGGCTAGAGAAATGAATTTTGATAAATTGGATGTTCTAAAGATGTCATTTATATAGAATAAATAAAATTCGGCGCAGGGCTGAGCCTTGCGGGACATCACAGTTAATACACACTTTATCAGGACCAACATTATTGAATGATACGTACTGTGATCGATCACATAAGTAACTAACAATCCACTTTGATACACCTCTTATACCATATCGCTCAAGGTTATTGATGAATATTCCTTTGATTTTTGCATCAAATGCTTTTTTCATCAACAAAAACATCACTGATATACTCAGATACGTTATGAACAATTTTCAATTTCTTTACCTGGATTTTTCCAACATTCACAGTGTCACTATTAAATCCATTTGCTATTGTTGCTCAGTCATTCACTGATTTAGTCTCAATTTCAAATTCTTGAGGATTTCCGGTGTTATCATTTCTACGTTTAATAATAAGTAACATTACTTAGAAAATGCCAGTTGTTTTTGACATCCCCCTTCTTACAAGACAGTAATTTATTGTTATCGTAGAGCTTTGCCATTTAGCAGAAATTCCCCTAGGTAGGTCTCTTTTAAAAGACATGTGAAGGTTATCATTATCTGAACAAGGGAAAGTAACTTGTGGTGATATTTGTATTTTTATTTTAAAATCTTCTCGGGATCCGCTTGTTGTAGAGCTCTGCAATTTGGTTGATATTATCCTTTAGTTAGCCTCATTCGCATAAATTAACACTTTGTGCGCAAAGGGATATATATGCTTTTTTTACTTTTTTTATTTTTCCCAATTATCAGGTGAGCATCATGAGGCCTGTTTGGGCTCTTGTTCTTCTTAGGAACCATTACGAAGCCCAGGGGTTTGCCATATGTCTATATTAGCCACACGTTTTTTATAGACTTCATTGGACAATGTTTATCGTACGAACTCATGAAATGATCAAAAGACATGTATGTCACATGTGGATTATTTACCTTTATAATATAGTGCCAGTCAACTAAACTTGAATCACAGATATGATTACTGATCTTGCTATCATTAAGGTCACGTTTAGATATTTCAACGTCTTGTTTTGACATGGAACAGCCCAAATCACATTCGTGAAATGGGAATTATGGGGTTGATGGTAGGTAGGAGCAGTAGCCGGCAAAAAACAGTGTAACTGTAAATACCGCTAACTGACACGACAGACAGAAATCACACATCTATAAACACATTACATAGATGCATTCATCACACACAGACACAGTTACTCACAAAAATGCAATCTATCGATATGACTCGTAGCTAGTGAAGATGTCGGAGAACAAAGGAGGGATAGCGTATCGCGATATCCTAGCCGCAACCTTTTAGAATTTTGGAGTGAGACAAATTTATGGGTCGGGAGATTATAAAGGAGGGAATTGAAGCTATTATTTTAGAAGTAAAAAATGCATGACCCAGTGTTTCTACTGCTTCGGGGGGGTAGGATGTTTTGAAACTGATTTTATGTTACACAGGTTGCTATGCTTCAATCGAATTTTGTGGTCTATGTCAGTGAAATTTTGAAAGATGAGATAGGAATCGTTCAACAAATTCAAATGATTGGGTGTGAATGGATATTCGCGTTGGTTGATAGTGCTTGGGAAGATAAGTTTGTAGATGAGGCCATGTCATAGTCATTCCGAGCACATCCGTGTCTGGAGATAGGAGCACACACTGTCTACATTGTGTGAATTGGTCAAACGTAGTATACAAAAGTCCATGGACCCAACATAGTGCTACATTTCAATTTGCCACTTCCTACACATGTGAGATAAGAAAAATTTATTGAAGAATGCGCTTAGAGATACATATTGTCTGAATATAAATCGTTACAAGGATGGTTTATATTTACCTCACTCCATTCACGAACGAATGTCAAGAGAATAAAAAGACTAATGTTCCATCGAAGCCTTTCAAATCGTACTCGAACGATTTCTGCAATCACATTTTTGTCAGATCGTATTGTTCGCGCCCGGTCGTGTCCTCGTCTACGGTCGAAAGTGCGCCATTATCGATTCCTTTGCACCAACTGCGGTCCTTCATCACACGCTTTTCGGGTGTCTCGTAATTTCCAGAGTCGTCAAACTCCATCGGTTCTATGCATAAAATAATAGCATTTATCAATTGTGGCCTTTTCAGGCAAAAAGCGCCTCAAATCTCTGTCTATGGGGTGTCTGGGTATCCCTTTCAGTGTGTTGAAATAAAATTTTATTCATTTAGATGATAGTGGTAGGGACTACCGCCGAGAGGCGATTTGTGTGGCTATATCGGCCCATACATAAGGAGAATTTGGAATTTCAGCGCGGATTTCACACTTGATTTTACCAGTTTTATTGCCACCACTGATCGTATTGATCAAGTTCCTGACGCAACTCAACATGGCCATAGCTTTAACTCTTGGGTGAGATTCTCGTGTATATTCCACCTGCTCTATCCAGCCATTCATGTAGAGCTGCAACGTACCAACCATGTCACGCTGCGGTGTACCAACAATGTCACGTATGGTGCGCAATTAATTCACTTCCCTGTGTTAAAATTAGTTATTCAGGTACCGTGGCGGATGGTGACGACAGTTGTATCAAGAGACATGCGTCTTACAGTCGTAGATTTGCGTTTTTCAAGAACATTCAAGAGCTGCATGGACTCGATCCACCCGTGGCCGTATGCTTCAAGCGGGTACGCTGGCTCCCCGTGCTTAGGTATATCCAAGCCTATAACATCGCATTGTATCAAGTGTTTATTGTTTTCTTCAATTAAAGTGCGTCTACATTATTCGATATATCGATGCCAGTTCATATTGTCCGATGGAACGCTGACGCTGAGGTGACGATTTTGAGTCACACTGCGAACACGGGGCATAGCGAAATACAATCGAATTTCTAGATAAATATTACTATACTACGACAACTTATGCCGGCATTTCCATTGGTTAAGGTTGTAATGACGATCTATAAAATATAACACGTTAATTCTTATTTGACGGAAATCGACGCTAAAATCGATCCATCGACTGATATCGAAGCGACATCTTATAAAGTAAACGCACTATTAAAAACCACGAATAATCATCAGCGGTCCGTAAATCTCGGATGCTTTCTTGGTGGTCTTTATGGCTCTTACCTTCTCGTTTTGTCAATATCTTATAGTTAATAATCAACTTTCACAGATTTGTAAAAATGTGCTAACAATGGAATCTGTCTATCGGCGCTTAGAAGTAGTTAGCTGTGTGGAAGGAGGTCAAGTGTCCGCCCAGACTCGGTGGTTTCCACTCGTATTGTCACAGCGGTAAATGAGGCAAATCACTTCCTGTCAATCGCGGCTTATTCGAGCTAGTGAAGGGTCAATAATTACCAACACAAAGGCTCAATCCTAGCCCATCTTTACATAATACATCCTGCTAAATGATGCAACCTCATACCCTTTTATGAAATATGCTAATGCTTTCTCCGTGGTATAAAAGACAAAGACAACACTGTGACTGTACCAGTGATAAAGTAACAAAGTGTATTTCTATTTATAATTTGGGGGTTGTCGCAATATCAAAATTTTTTTATGATATTCGAATGCTGTGGATAACATGTATAAAAAATATCCCAAATGTATATTATATGCCGACCCTTTATCTCGATCTCTTCTGACACTCTGAGGTAGCCGAGCAGTTTCAAAATACCAAATATGGCGCCCGCCAAGAAACCGGTCCATGCTGTGATCGCGACGGCTCCAACTATTTGCCATCCCAGCAACTGCAGAGCGGAATGCGTGTAAAAGTGAGCCCGTGTGCAAAAATAGATCTCGTGAACAATGAAAAAAATCGTATATCAAATGTGAAAACGCGAGTAAAAACACGGTCATAAATCTCTGCTTCAGAAGTATCTCCACATTATCGAACTTACTTCCAGTTTTTCAGCGAAATCTAAAAACTCATCTGTTTACTAGTGTCTATATACAGTAACTTCAGTGCTGTTACCATTATGTTTAGTTTAGTGTATATTTTTGCTGTGCAGCACAATTGAGGTACTTGTATGATTTTTGTGCTTTATGAATAAATTACCATAACGGTAAAAAAATAATCGAATGTGGCGATCCGTAACAAAATAAGTAGAACAAGTTAAGACGGCAAAGAAAATAAATATGATTTGAGCCGATGCTTAAAACAAGAAAGAGTACGAAAAGTTCTATTCTCACATGGAAGATTGTTCCAAAGAGTAGCATAACGCAAAAACGAGTAATGGAAAGACGGCACCTCTTGACTGCAGCCAATGAGTGAGTTGCGACCAGCATCCAATGGAGGTCCTTTAAATGCCTACATATGTGAAAAAAAAATTATAACTTAGTACAATTAGGCACTGTTCTTTACAAACTGTAGTCTGTGAATCAAACTCGACTGACGGCGAATTACAAAAGTCAAAACGGGAGAGAATAAGAGAACAGATTATTGTCTCAGCAGTAGCACGACCAATATACGGTCTTATGCGTTCTATATAGCGTAATTGAATGCAGCACGACCTGAGGTCACGTGACAGGCGGCCATTTTGTATCATGCACGTGGTTTTTCTGACAAAATGTCTGCGAGAAAAAGGTGAGAACAGTGTCAATAAACTATACACATTTAGGTATGTTACATATAAGATTTATTAGAGGTATATACCTACTCTAAAATATCCTATACTGAGATTTTATAGATCTCAAACTCTCAGTCATATATGACCGAATTTAGTAGCGTCCCATTTTTGGGACTATAGGCAATTTGTAATTACGCTGCATTTCATAGAAATAAACACTAATTATGAGTTTAGGGGAGATAACTACAAATACGCGCCAATTATTATCTTTTTGGTGTACTGAAGAAGGCGGTATTGCTAGTTCTTGATACAATTATACGAGCTTTTTGTCTGGCATCATAATCAATCAGTGGTCCACATCAAACACTATGCTCTAATTAGTACCCAAATTCACTGTGAACGATATTGTGAGTGTGCTGGAAGATGAAGAGTTTGACCAGCCTGACATATTCATCGAGCCTCCTCCAGTGGATCACTTAACGGACTAGGACAGTGGGGATGAGAATGGTGGCACCGTAGATAACCTGGGTGGACGTCAATTGTCAGCAGGGGCTACAGCGAGGGTGACTCGTGGAGGTGGTCGGAGGTATCTTTGTGTGATGAGAGTGATATGAGCGAAAACGATTCCAAAGAGGTAGGCCAGGCTTATCGCACCTATATCAGTATATGACCTGTGATAAACTGTTCAGCTCATTGTCACTGGTTGAGCTCCTCAACGAGAAAGGTATTGCATTTACGGGAACGGTAAGGTGCAACCGACTAAAGGACTGCCCCCTTAAAACTGATATGACCCTAAAGAACGCTGCTAGGGGGACGTCCCAACACACCTATGACAAGGAAAATGGCACAATCGTGGTTCAATGGAAGGGCAACAACCTTATTTTTACCATGTCTAATTACGCTGGTATTGAGCCAAAGCAGACAGCCAGTAAGTGGTCACGTGCCGAGCACAAACGAGTCGACATCCCGCAGCCCTTTATCATTGGACACTACAACTTAACAATGGGAGGTGTTGACCGTCTCGACCAAAACGTAGCTACATATCACACCGCCATACGATCAAAGCAGTGGTGGTGGGCTATCTTTGCTTATGGTTTAGATGTTGTGGTGCAGCAGGCCTGGCTGCTTTACCGTCATACAGAAGCTGCAGAAAACAAACCACTAGATCTTCTTGGAGTACGCCGTGCCATCGCCACCGTGTACCTCTCGCGTGCGGCCAAACCTTCATCGGGACGGCCTCGAGGTCGACAAAAAAGCATATCTGATCGTGTTTCCGATGCTATCCGACTTGACAGGCAAGATCACCTGATCATGCCTAATGTAACACAGCTCAGGTGTGGTGTTTTCAAAAAGAAACAAAAAGAAAACGACAAGAAAATGCTGAAAATGTCTAGTAGGCCTTTATGATCGTTGTTTTGTTGCATTTCACCAGCCATAATCGGTTTAGCAATATTTATTGGCTTCCATTATAGTGATGTAGGTCAATAATGTAGGTTTAAAATAGTCAGTAATGTAGAACTGTATAATATGCGAATAGTGTCAAATAAATTGTGCCTAATCATTATGTCATTTAGTCACATTCTATGTTCGCAAATATTCAATATTTCGCCAAAGTAAAGTTCGGTATATTTCCGCCGTTTTCTTTTCTTCTGGCTATTTCTACAACCAATTTGTACTCTTTGAAGATGCCTTTAAATAAATGGTGATACTCCTGAATTACGTTTGATGAATCATGATTTAATATAGTTATAGATTTTAAATAGTAGAAGTATATACTGGTCACAACATAGACATCGGAAACCTGTACCCTCTCGTGCCTATCGTCCCATTTTTGGGACGTATATAAAATCCATATATTCACAACAAAAATTAGTATTTTGTGACAAACCTTTTACATTTGTAAAAGATGAATTTTTCCATCACCATAAACTCTGGATGGAATTAGAAAAAAATTCAGGCATTAACCGGTTAAGAGAAATCATTTTTTTTTATTTGGAGCAGACAATCAGGAAGCGGTTACTCACAGAAGCAGCGTCAGAACTGTTGTGGAAGGGATAATAAATCTGGCAGTCATCAGCATGAAAATGAAAATTCATTCACATTTAGCCGACGAAGAAGGTCACCTCGAGGAGACAAATAGACAGTAAAGAGCAGCGGGCCCGACAAAGAAACATGCCACAAGACAGCACTCAAAAAGATGATTTATGTTCGCCAATGACGACAGTCTGACGCCTCCCACAAAGATACGATCGAAGGCAGGCAAGTACCCGGCCCTCGATACCGCAACGCCGTTCAAGACGACGAAGCAGGATTTCGTGATCAATGGTATTGAAGGCAGCGGACAGGTCCAGCAAAACTAATACAACTGAAGTGGAGGATCTGTCAAGGAACTCATGAATATCAGAGCTAACACGCAACAAAGCATACTGAGTGCTATGGTTGCAGCGATATGCGGACTGATAGCGCTCAAATGAACTATTAACATTTAAATACAGAGTTTTCTGCGTGGAAACGACCTTCTCAACTAGCTTAGAAACGCAATTTAACATCGACACGGGCCAATAATTCTTGAGCGCTTGTTCTTCATGAGTGAATTTCTCAAGAAGGGGACGAACCACCGCAATCTTCCACCAAGACGGAACGTTCGACCAGCAAGAGATGCATTGATGATGACAGTAATAACATAAGGCAGCGACTGGAAAACACGCCTGAGAAGCCATTCCAGTATTGGATCGGATGCGCTCGATTTACGTGACACCAGTTTCCAAAATGGCGGCGTGCTGTCCGGCAGATTCCGATGACTTTCATCCTAACAAAACCGACGATGAAGATTATTCTGAACCTGAACTTCCAATTGTAACAGCAGGGGTAGTCATAGCATCGATCAGTGTCGCGCTGTAAATAGCGTGGAGAAGGCGTTCCTTCTGGCTTTATTTTTTTTCCATTTACCGTATGGATCGTATCATTCTGGTTCGCGGCTTTTTGATACGGGGACGTTTTGGTTGGGGGATGTTTGGGTAGAGGACGTTTTGAGTGTGAATCATTCTCTATTATACGGTACGAAATACTTAAAAAGAGCGAATACTTTCAATGATGAAACACAGTAGAATTCAATACCGTTCGTTAAATATCAACAAAATTAGAAATACATTTGCTATTCATTCAGATTATTATATATATTTATTTATTTCAGACGAATGCGATAGTACAATGTCCATAGTATAATAATAAAGGCCTAACGAAAAATAGATGGGGAAAATAATTATACACTATACGAAGCACTATATAAAAGTACGTTCCATTTTTTTCATTAACATCGACTTGCGCATTAAATCTGTCGACATGATCGTACTGACCAACGTTTCTGTGGACCGATGCAATCTTACTCGAAAACTGTAGCAATATCTCCTGATCAAAACATCAAAAGCAGGTGCATTGAGCTCAATACACTTTTGGCTCACGCTACAATCGGGACAATAATGCTATATCATCAGCGTAAAACAAATGGTTGTACGAAACGGCGCAATAGGTACGGCCTTTCTCTTTTGACAGCAATTGACTAAGCTCATTCACATACAGGGCAAATAATTTTGAGAGAAAACCCCACCATGTTTTACGCCATTACTAACTTTAAAGTATTCAGACAATCTACCTTTCCACCTAATACAGAATCTCTGTTTCGTATACCAGTACGTGTGTCATTTTGCCGTTTCATGATTGTATCGTGCATACAGTGTGGCGACTCTCATTTTTAACCCTCCAATAAGAGAATTCATGTTAGACGTGATTGAAAAGCGACATTACATTGTCGTTACAGTACCCACGGAGAGAATCAAGGTTAAACTGGAATGCCGTTCCCACCTTGATCGATGTACGAAATGCCCCTCCACGTATTTCGATGAAAAGGAAATCTTCAAATCGAAAATTTGAGACACCGTTGAAAGAATGGATCACAGATCATAAGTTACTTTTTGATATAAGGTAAAATATATATATAATTATTGAATAAAATGTTTTGGCTTGTATTCTAGATATTTTGTTATTTAGTAGACCCTGCAAGGATGGTCTTAAAAATGCTTTTGTTAGCCAGCAGTGACCATCAATATCTGGAATAGATCCCCTGTCTTGGCTATATCCACATTTATTTATTTTACCATTTGTGTCCACTTTAAAACGCATGGTAGGGTCTGTTATACTTGAGCCTGGTTTAATAAGGGTATTATTGCTTGCTTAGGAAATAAAATTCGATCAATGCCTTTATCTGATACATTATGTTCTGTATTCTTTGATGAAATGACAGTGAAAAAACTTGTTCATTGCAACATAAGCAATGAAAATGTTGATGGCCTCGTAAATCTTGGTGAATTTTTCAGGTCAGATTTACCAGCTGATCATGTGACAATTTTTATGGTGAGAGGTTTAACGGTATCGTGGAAACAACCTATTGGTTATTTCCAATCAGACAGCACTATCAGTGGTAAGATTCTTTCATCATTGATAAAATCGTGCATTGTTGAATTGCAGAATGTTGGGTTGAATCCCAAATGTATTGTTTGTGATCAAGGTTCAAATAACATATTAGCCATTCAGGAATTGCATTAATGTTTTTCAACCTTTTTTGTGATTGACTAAGACACACGTGTTTTATGATGCTCCTCATCTTATGAAAAATGATAAAAATAATCTAATTAAAGCAGATTTTAATTATACTGATGGCCCAGTTCTTTGGAATCATGTAGTTGAGTTATTTCATTTTGTTAAGAAAGACGGAGTCAAGATAGCACCTAACTTAACTGATAGGCATATTTCATTGCCACCATTTTTTGCTAAGCTTAGTGTGAAATTCGCTACTCAAGTGCTTTCTCATTCTGTTTCAGCTGGCATAGAACTCATCGGAAAATTTAAAGATGACCCTAGTTATGCTTTACTACCAAATTTATTGAACGATTTCACTGTCTTTTTAATGCATTTAATAGTTATACATGAAGTTCTTCCTAGAAAATGGCCCGTGCGATTCGTGTCATTATGATCATTGTGAACATTAAATGAAACATTGGAATGGCTGGATAATTTAAGGAGTGGTAAAGGATAAATCACTCCCATGTATTGAGGGTTGGAAATTGTCAATATATTTATTACTTAACTTGTTTAATGACTTCAAAGAAAATAATGGCATTTCATATTTGTTAACATCGAGACTGAATCAGGACTGCGTTGAAAATTTGTTTTCTCGAGTAAGAGGTAATGTAAGTCATGTTGATCGGCCATCAGCTTCACAATTTCGGATTTTTCTAAGGATAACCGGTCAGATAAAAGAGTCATGATCAGTTCTCCGTTTCATCATTCATACCGGGCAAATTGTGAAGGTGATAGTGATTTCGTTATACTTACTCTTGCTCACTAAGGATATGCACACAGTTTTGATAAACGGAGTATCAGACGACTTCCTATGTGCCATCAACTAGCTCAATCAAAGTCCGTAGAGACTAAATACTTTAGTAATAACCAGAAAGATGGAGAAATTGCTTCTTTTGTTTCCAAGAATACCAATGATTATTTGATATCCGAAAAGTCAGATGAATGTTTTGTCATACATTTGCGGCTTTTTATTCGCAAAATTAGATCGTTCATCTGTTCTCTATTTCTTTCAGTAATTCATTCCGAGGAAAACTATGGATCTGATTATAATTTGGAAGGATATAAAGACGGTTTATTCTACCCTAGTCCTGCTTTGTTGAGTTTTGTATGTAAACTTGAGACTATCATCATGCATAATGTCGATAATATTTATAAAGAGAATGTCAAGTCTACGTTAATCACCACCATTTTGAATCATTCTTCCGACATTACAGTGTGCTCTGAATGTAAAAGTTTATCGTATTGTATCATTGTTTTGCAGCATCAGATTCCATCAGTGGATGTTATTGTCAGTTATTAATGAATCTAACCCATTACAGCTAGCTAAAAAGGAGAAAGAGGTCGAAAAGTTAGTGAATAATTGTGAGTCATTTGTCACATTGCTTACTGTCCATCATTCGATTATTTTTGGTTCATTCTGTTACATAATTATGTAATTTATGTCTTCATGAAAGTGCAATAAATTATTCATTATACATCCTCGGTTGTTTTTTGAACTTTTTAAGATTTTGGACATAAAAAGCTGTTATAAGTGTATTAAGCTCAAAACAAATAGGGAACTATACCAATGGGTTGACTATTCCAGAAGAACAAAAAAGATCGTAATCGATATCGCGCAATATAAATAGATGTGAGAGACGGCCTTTAACATGCCAGACCAAAGGGAGATAACCTACTGGCTGGCTTCAACTTTGAAGATTGACGCATCTTATTGTTTTACTATCTTTGGTTATACCATTATTTATGACCCACAGTACGAAAACATAGGTGCTCTACTTAAGAACGCCCAAGATTAGGGGAGAAGTATTTTTTATTTATTTAGTTATAGGCTGACTACCGAAGTAATCGTAAGCTAGCCTATGTGGTTAACACACAATTTGATTAGCCTCCCTTATAACGGGTGGGGGAAAACACATATTGTGAAAAACCCACCGGGTCTGGGCAGGCAATTGACCTTTTTCCATTCACGCCACTGGTCTCAGATGTCTACAT
>WURV02165369.1:0-15018 GCA_011762755.2 Epimenia babai
CATAGCCTAACACCATCATTATGTGAAAAGGAATGGAATTCTATTTGATTTTTAGTGCCCTCCCAATAACATGTCAATCAAAGACTCCTTACAAATTTGTGGTTTAACTTGATCAGCGTGAAATTTTGGTTAAAAGTAATCTCCAGAAAATTTTAACTTTTTAAGTATTTGATTAAAGGATTTGTTGTGCATTTCTAAAAATGTTAAGTATAGTACTAGAAGTAGTAGGGTGGAGAAATTCTGGACAAAATATATGTAATAGTTAAATATATGCAAGTACTTGGGTCAGCTTCTTGCTCACTCTGGGTGAGCAGTAAATATATAAATGACACAACTTGATCACACTTGCTTA
This sequence comes from Epimenia babai, assembly GCA_011762755.2. Lineage (NCBI taxonomy): Eukaryota > Metazoa > Mollusca > Solenogastres > Cavibelonia > Epimeniidae > Epimenia > Epimenia babai. The sequence continues at coordinate 353 of WURV02165369.1, forward strand.
CGAATGTAAATAGAAAATGTACAACAAGTTATGCAATACGTCTTTTGGGGCGAGGGGTTGCATTTTCTATGTGAACCCTTTCTGGAATACTTGGATTGAGAGGATTCAATTCCAAGTGGGGCACAATCATGGCTGTTGCTTCTTGGGTGCTCGCAGTGATCATCAGTTCAGAAAGGGTGTGGGAGAAGCAGGATTGGATTTTCAATGGGTGTCACGAAATATTATGTGAAGGAATTAATTGTTATATAAATGCATATTGTAAAGTTTTATTATGAAAGTACTCTGATGTAACCATATTGCGGAATATCCTTGGGTGGTGGGTGAGTTAAATTGAAACGACGGAAGTAAATTTATATCATCTAAATTCCTCAAAAAATAACACAAAAACATTATGATTTCATCTGTGTTTTTTCTTTCTTTGCGTATTTTGTATTGAATCATGATAAATAAACTGCATATATATGAGAAAATAAGATTTCCTCTTGCCAAAAAAATTTTTAAAAGTTTGTACATTGTCTAAAAGTGATTACAGAAGAGTAGTTGAATAACTGATAATGTACTATGAAAAAGAAACCTCTTCACATAGCTAAATGAATGGCAGTGATACAAAGTGTTATGTCTACAAGTTGATACCAGTTGCAAGTTGATGACTCATCCAGGGTAAAGATATTGGAAAACTCTGATGTGGTTATTCTGTGTTGTCATTTCATTTCTAAAATGTATTATGGTCGTCTTTTCAGCATGGAAGTTTACTTGACAAAAATGAATGATATGAAAGAGCCTAACCTGAATTGGGGCTTTGATGATTTCATTGTAAAGTTGAGAGGTGATTTGATTCGTAAGCTTCAGCAAGGTTAGTATCGTTGATGAAGAGGTGAGGCTATTCTTGAGGTATCTCTTGATCAAGATTAATTAAATATCCTCTTTATTAGACCATGTAGTTGTACATGTTTCGTTTGAAGTAAGATTCTTTCCTGCGCCTTACGCTCCTCAATACTGCTGACATTTACTTCTCTTCATAGTCACACGAGAACCTTGCTTTCTCCCCTTACATCATTGTCTTCTGTAAAAATCAGGTGCTGTTATGTTCTATGTTTTTTTTCTAATTAGAATTGTTCTAATCTATTTATAAACATATAGAATTTATTAAAGTATTGTTGAAAGTTTTTTGTCAATTAGCCGTATTAGTCTTTAAAAAGTAAGAGAAAAAATGAGGTAAGACCTAATTATTGTCTTAATCGTAATTGTTTACGAATAAATTCAATTAGTCTCAAAAGGTGTTACCTCATTTTTTCTCTTACTTGTCAAAAATACTATCACGGTAAATATGTCTGATGAGTCGGTTTATGAAATTCTGTTTACCGTAAAATAGATTTTACACTCACAGATTTATTTAAGTTAAAGTTATTCTTCGACTGAATATATTCTAATAGATATGCTAAAATGTACAAATAGTCACTGTAAAATGAGTTGTAGTTTCCTTTTGAATGGTGCGGTTGTATTTCCTGTATTATTATGTTAATATTCTGTATTATTATGTGAATTTTTTGTATTATTTAGGCGCCTTAGAGACATACCAGTTATTAGGGCGCCTCCAAAACAAATGTATTATTATTTTTATTATTATTATTATTATTTTGGTGAACTCCTGGATTTATAGGATTTTATAAAGTTTAGAAGGAGGTCTTTTGACTGATTTCTCCCCCGTCACTGCTGACAGCATCCGCGAAATCCTATCAGACCACCCAATAAAAACATTGCGAGACCCGTTTCCTAAATACCTCATGAAAATAGGTTGTAGCGACAGTATATTTTTTATGGAAAATAATCGAACGTTGAGAAACTCTCCTCATTTGTTACTACTACCTATTCCCGAGAAATTAGTTTTATTGTGCCGCTACCAAAGATCTATTAGGCTATTAAACTCCTTAGACAATTAGATATCGTATGTGTTAGGTTGTTTAAATACTACGGACAATTCATTAGGAAATTCCGACGTACGTTGAACTAATATTATTGAAGAGCTAGTATAAGCTTCTGCTAGACCTTAGCAAAATATAGCCGTATCGATTCTTACTGGATTATCGACTGTACCAACGATTGACCCAGTGAGTTTACTCGGCTACCTATAAGTATAATGTATAGACACCCTCGTCCCTGTCTTCGTTCCCTTACCACTTACCAATCTCCCTCTTCTGGACGTTTTCTCAACTCTATGAAAACCGCTCTAATTAATACTCTCATAAAGAAGCTCGATCTCAATCCGAACATCGTCAGCAGCTACCGCCGACCTGTCTCTGACTTCCTGTTTTTCTCTAAAATCATCAAAAGAGTTGCCTGCCTCCAGATAATGCAGCACCTAAATACCAATTCTCTACTCTTATTTCAATCGGCATACAGAAAAAAGCACAGCGTCGAAGCCTCTCTTCTGTACATCACTGACAGCATTCACAAATCTCTCGGCTCTGGCAAAGCTGTAATTTCGGTCTTACTCGATCTGAGTGCCGCATTTGACAAGATCGATCACCAAACTCTACTCTCTCGCCTTGAATCACGCTTTGGCATCAGGCAGGCTGCTCTCTCGGGGATCACCTCATACTTACACAACCGCTCTTTTATCGTTCAAACCCTAAATCACAAGACTATGCAGCATCCACGACCATATGGAATTCCTTAAGGCAGCGTACTCGGACCCCTACTTTTCTCGACGTATACAACCCCCCTCGGTGACATTATTCAAAGAAATGGTATCAAGTATACCCTCTACACCCAACTCTGGCTACCTGTAAATCCTGATAACCCAACAGAAGTTTTAACCAAGCTCACACAAATTTCCGACTGCCTTCAAGACATTTGTCAGTGGATGCTGAGCAATAAACTAAAACTTAACTCTTGACAAAACTGAATTCTTATTCATCTCCTCGCCCTTCCGTCGCGCACCACCGATAATTCTTATTCCTTCTGATAATATTACCGTAACTCCTACTGCTACTGCTCGTAACCTAGGTGTCACATTCGACTCTGCCTTCACCTTCAGAAACCACATCAGCAACGTCATTAAATCTGGCTATCATAGTCTCAAATATATCTCATCTATTTCAAAATATTTTAAGTCAACCATCTGCCGAACACACGTTCATGTATCTGCCTGTATCGACAACTGCAATTCCCTTCTGACTAACTTTCCAGCCTGTGACATTCAACGACTACAGAAGCTCCAAAACAGTGCAGCTCGTCTTCTTAGTCACACTCGTCGCTCACAACATATCACTCCCACCCTGATCTTCCTTTGTCTTCCTGCGGAACAGCGCATACAGTTTGGAAACACTTGTTCTTACCTACATATGTCTCAATCTCACTGCACCAAAGTATCTCAGCGATCACACAGTCATTCATTCATAAATCCCCCAGAAACACAAGGCAGTCGAAAACAGTTAATTTGGTTTTCCCAAGATCTAAGCGTGTACACTTTGGCGATCTACTTTTACCTTCAACTACCTTTTACTTTTAGATGCTCTCCCCCTTGACATTAAAACATCTCTCAACATCTTCAAGTCTAAACCCAAAAGTCTCATCTTCACTCGGTCTTACACATAGACTTACTGCATAGTTTATTAGTTTTTCTTAGTGTTACATATTTACATGTAATTATTCATAATTCAAAGTAGTCATTAGTGTGTATATTGAGTAGGTTTATACAAGTGTAAAACCACCACTAGGCATTGCGGTACTCCTCAAATTGCACATAACTTCATTAGTTTATGTTTTTTAGCTAGTAATATTGTAAAGTGTCGTCGACATCATCTTGTCATTATTGACCAAGGGGTAATTTGGCACTCTGAATAAAGCTTTATATTATTATTATTAAGTACTGTATCCAATTTTATACCAGTGTGTGGCGCTAACTGTATACCCGTGTTAATCGGGGGTCGCCAATATGGTCATTTGAATAACTGGTGAGACATGCACAGAATGAAAAACGCATACCTCTAATCCGGGTATTCTGGGTATACTTTGAGAGAATACTAATTCATTCCTGCTATTTGTAAAATTTGTTGATCGTGAGCATTAATATTTGTAGAACTGTTACATTGAAAGTAATTCAGACATTTTAGCCAATTGGGCAGTATTTTATACAAGAAACTACATTATGTGGATGTGATTACAAGAATTAGATTGACAGCTTTGTGTTGTGTGTTACCAAAGGTGATCGGAAAGATGAAACAGGAGCCTAGACTCGGATAACAGAAGGATTATAAGCAACATCTACAGGATACACCGGAATGACGAGTTTTTTCAATAGCAACAACAAATCTCAAACACCATCCAATGTTCCTATATTCAACTTTGAAATATCCGTTCCATTCCGAAATACCTAGACCATTCTCTATGCGAGACACTCATCCATGCCTTTATCAGTAGCAAATTAGACAATTTTAATTCCACATTAACTTGCCATGATTTGAGATAAGTAGACTTCAAAAACTACAAAATAGCTGTGCTCGTCTTCTCACTAGAACTGCAAGAAGGGAACACATCACACCAATTTTAAGGTCCGTACACTGGCTGCCTGTACAACAGCGTATTGCTTTCAGAGTCTTGCTTTTGACGTTTAAGTGTCTGACCAATGCTGCACGATCATATCTGGCATTCTTAATATCTGTAAGAAACACTGGTAGCTCCACCAGACAAAGTCAAACACTAACTCTCACTGTACCACATTCGAAAAGGGTCAACTTTGGCGACCCAGCCTTCGCCGTTGCTTTGCCCATTCTCTTTAATTCTCCACCATTACACATCAGACAATGCACAGAGATAAACACGTTTAAAGCAAAACTACACACTAACCTACTTTCCACTACTTTTTGTTTGGTTGACAAGGACTTATTATTTTTATCATGCATAATCCCATTGCTACATTATATCTGTACTTTTATGGGTACTAATGTAATGTTGCATTCTCTGTTGTTATTGTATAATGTTACTCAATGTAATTGTATTATCATTGTTTCTGTTCTGTATTATTCCATAAGGTAGTTAATTAATCCTGTGTGACTGTCTTACCCAAGTATTTCTCCCGGTGCATGTTATAATGTAACAATACGTATTTTTATCTGTGTTTTTGAGTCTCTCATGATATACATTGTATTATATTTTAACTGTTACATTTAAGACAGTGATTATATTTGTCATGTTCTTGCGATAATACTGTATTGGATTCATCTGTCTGCATTTAACTATGTTTTCTCTCACGGTATCTTGAATCTGTTTCAGTGAGACATGCTTTTTAGTAAATTTGTAAAGTGTCTTTGATAGATATGTGTGAAAAGGGCACTATAATCAATAAAATTTTATTTCAAATTTCATCTCATTTCAACATACGCTATTAAGTATAGTTATCAGATTGGGATCTTCTGAAAGATGATGTCGAAACTATCAAGAAAGACGTGTCTGCCATAAAAGGGGCCATTAATTCAATGTCCCTCGATATCAAAGAGCTCAAGGACACATTTGGGACAGTCAACAATTTAATCAACTGGGTTGATAGAGCGCTAAATGGAAACAAACGTAGCTGTATCTCAAAATACAAGATGAATTGACAATCTGGAATAATATAGTCAACTGGAAAATGTTGTCTTCTCCCGAGATCGACCATCCACAGGCCACATCCACAGGCCACATCCACAGGCCACATCCACAAACTTGTCTTGACTAATTCGGAGATCCCTTCAGACTCAACAGAGGAGCAGGTTGCTAAAAATTTTAATTTCTTCCTCGAGGATGTTGATTTAGATGTCAAAAATACTGATATTTACACCGTGCGCGACTTCCCAATAAAAATACTGATCACACCATGCCCAACCAAAAGTTACTGAGGATGAAATCATAAATATTCAATACCATTATTGTAAACATTCACTAACAAGACTGCGTATGGATATGATTCTATCAGCATGTGCCTTGTCCGACGATTTGGAGCGAGCACATCACGGTGAATTATTCTCGTTAAAAAATGAGAAAATTCTAACAGAGTTGCTCTAATAAATTATCATTCGTTACGACTAAGGGCGGGCAATCCGTATTTACACCCGCAATCTCGTCCAACACTCGTTGAAGTTCTAATTGGAGGCCGTCGTCATTCTGTTGAGCCACTGTGCTTGTATTGGAAATTTCCATTGGCTGTACAGTGTCAGGTGGTAAGCTGTGTGCGGATTTGATTGGATGCGTAGTTATGCCCATGGCTTTGCGGATACCTTCGGTGCTGCAAATGTCTCCCGGCACCATCTGTTTACCAACAAGCGCGATGATGTAGACTGATGTAAAGTAGGTCATATTCAACATAGTCACATGTACCCACAGCTGGTCTCTACTCCCCAAAAGTATGAGGAAAACTTGGTAAAACCAGCAGATAAGCAAACAGCTCCATCGGACATCCCTATTGACTCTTCGAGGCTCTAGTGAACCACTTTTGACCGATCATATCTTGCATCCTTTATATCTGTAAAAAAACACCGGTAGATCCACCAGACAAAGTCAAAGACTCACTCTCACTGTACCACATTCCCTAAGGGCCAACTTTAGCGACCGGGCCTTCGCCGTTGCTTCCCCCATTCTCTTTAATTCTATAACATTACACATCAGAAAATGCACAGAGATAAACACGTTTAAAGCCAAATTAAAAACTTACCTATTTTCCATTACTTTTTGCTAGGTTGACAAGGACTTGTTACATTATTTTTATCATGCATAATCCCATTGTTATATTATATCTATGTAGCCGGGCACGGGAAGCGATAGGGGAAAAATTAAGTAATTTAACTTCGACTCCACTTCTTTGTTTCTGCGTAAATTTTTATTCCGGAATATTCACACAACATAAAGGTAGATGCAAGTTCTAACTGTACTGCAAGTTCTCACTGTACTGTGAATTGTAACTGTATTGCGATTCGGTAATGTACTGGGCTCCGATGTGATAATGTACAGTGCTTCTATTCCTTCTAATACTGCGAATTCTATGATGCGAGTTCTATGATGTGAGTGTACTGCTATAATGTACTCCTATTTCTTCTATGATGCGAGTACGCTTCTATAATGTTATCACTGCGAATTTTCTTATTCGCTATGCTTTGTTTAGAATTCTAATGCGGTAGGAGGAAAAAAAACCGAGACCACACAGGACGGTGGAGAAGACTGAAATCACACAATACATATAATATTATATTAACGACGACATAATTATACATTGAACACAATTGTCAAATTCTTTCTAGTTAAAATAGGTTTTATACACACAGGAATCTTACACATATTAGAGCAGACGTATCTTCAATTAGCTCGTCATTTGTGACATTTTTTTGTGGCTCACTAGTTCTGTGAATTTTATGCAAAGGACCAAAATGAATTTATTCATGTGTGCCAAAGTTCAAAATTAATAAAACCCATTGTCTCCTAATTTTTTTTTAGAAACATACACAACCATGAGGTTAGTTACCGTCGACGCTGGAGTTATCACTGAGCTCACTAGAGGGAAGTTAAAAAAATATATAACGAGAGATACAAGAGGCATTCCGATCGGTAGCGAGAAATATTGGCAAGACATGAGCATGAAAAGATCGGAAAATTCTAACCCTACAACTGTAGTGTAACGCATGCGTTTCTAACTAAGATATTAATGTGATAAATTCTAGGACAATAAAATGTGGATGTGGATAATTCTAAAATAGTAACAATAGTACCTTACATTAAAAAAATGATAGCCTAGACGTGTGGTTAATCAATTGAATGGTGATAAAAACTATGGTAAATACTGTACGCTAAGTCAAATACTTCGTAGGATATTGCGAAACAAGCTTGAGCACAGCTCTTTATTTTGTGCCTAAAATGTTATTATGCCCAAAGTCTACAAAAAAAATAGAATTACGAACTTACGTTAAGTTTTCTCTTCTCAGAGCATGTGCGATTCGTTCCAGTAGAAAAACGGAATAGGGCGAAGGTTTGGTGCATGCGCATCGAGAACGATGCAAAATTCAGACGGAGTTAATACCGAAAAAAATGAGCAACAAAAAAGATTCCCGTATCACCTAATCACCCGGTTACATTATTAAAAAGCTGAGATTGTTATTACTTTGTGATTATAATTAAAGATGGAATACTCACACCGAATCGTACTTTATCACTAAACTTTCGTGTTAGTTTTTAATTTAACATAAATTGAAAACATAACACTATGTATACACCAAGGTACTTTGTATAGTTTACATTTTCAATTGCCTTCCTATTTATAAGTATTTTAAGTGGTTTTAATTCTTTTCTTCCCAAACACACTGCAATTAGTTTTGCTAATATTCAAAGACAATTTGTTTGACTGAAACCAATGGCTGAGTTTGTCCAGTTCATCACTAAAAACTTTGTTAATTTAATCTGCAGAATCTTCACTAAAGAATAAGTTTGTATCGTCAGAAAATAATAATATCTTCAGTATACTAACATTATATAATATCATTGATACAGAGAAAAATAATTACCGACCAAATATTGAACCTTGCGGTACACCGCATGAGATATCTAATAAGTTCGAATTTAAATTATTATATGATACAGATTGATCGAAATATTAGCTTATTATCGGCGGCATTCTGAGCCACGATCCAATAGATTTGCCAATCAATATTAACTGTATGCAAAACATTATAACTCGCTGCTTTACAGGCAATAGTCAATAACGCGAAATACGCGTATCGCAACCACTGTTCAACATAGATTTCCTCTTGAAGGCGCCATACATGTACCTTGATGACGCGTCACGTATGGCGTCATGCCTGCTATGTTTGAACAAACTCGTCCTCAAGCCATTGTTGGATGCATTTCTAAACAAAGCAGTGGATCTGCATATGAATGGATAAAGCTAGATATCGGGGAATGCAAGAGACGTTTATTGATGAGGGATGAAGTTGACCCACACAAACGACCGTTTGTCAGGAGTTCATCGCGGCACCATGACGCGTAGTTGATAATTACATATAACCATATTTCGTATCACATATGCAATAACAAAAACATAGTATTCGTTTTATCAGTGGATAAATATAGGATATATGCCTAGTTCGCCATAGATTATACCACTCGCAGTCTACTCTTCAACCATCAGTAATATAGTGCCATACCAAACATGCCTCCCCTGTTGAAATAAATCGCCGTAACCTAACACGCCCCCTCCCCCCTGATCTTAGAAATGGGAGATCCCGCCTAAGAGAATGAGTGAAGAGGCCATCGTAATCATAATAATTATACGTAGTAATAAATAGGAAGAATAAATATAAATCCGTAAAGAAATGTGTGTTTCTTACTATCTATTGAAGATATTACAAACTGGCGACGAGGAAATAACGAACCAAAACTATGTGGTACCTATAAACTAAGTGAATTATGTGTGAATAAAGTGAGATTCTGTGTGATGACTACTAAATTTCTTCGAACCGTAGGCCTATGTCTCTGGACATTTCGTCCGGCTTATCGCCATTATATTAGTGACTGAACGACGGATACGTAAGAGAGAATTTAAAATCATGAACTAACGATGGCGATGGCTGCGCAGCAAGATGAACAGCAAGTCATACAACGATGTGTCACGCAAATAACTTTATCTCCGATAGAACTATTTGAGGATTATATTCATGAAGCTGACGTTGGTGCACGGTGAGACAAATGGATTCGACGTTTCGAAAACTTTATCAAAGCTTCTAACATACAGAGAAATGATCAGAAACGCGATATGCTATTATACTGTAGAGACGATGATCTTTATCTGGCCAAGTTTGCGCTTACAGAATATTTCAAACTCAAAATAAAAACTTAACATGAACGTATAATCTTTCGCCGAGCAACACAGGGCATGGAAACCATCGATCAATGCCATTCCCGTATGCGACAGTTAGCCCGTTCATGTTGTTACATATGATACATATTGTCATTCAAGGATATTACTAGGAGTCACCCATTATTGTATAGCTTGTGTGTGACGGCTTATGAAGTGGCAAAATAGGTCATATTCGGGATTGGGTTTAGGCCATGTGAAACGAGTAAAACGGATTGGCGGTCAAGCAAAAATGGTGGACGTAAAAGTTAGACGATACTCTTACGATTCGATCTGGTGGCGGCTTCAAGATGCTTTTCGGAAGATCGAAGGTTACGTGAATCACGTTGAATGGGTCGAGAACTGGACATCTTCGAATCGTTGTAGACACATTAAAACACGTGACTATGAACTTGATATTGAGATGACTCGATCTACTAATTGACATTAATTATTATTGTTTCAGTTGTTTAAACTTATGTTTCCTAGAGTAAATATTAAAAATGTTAATGCGAGTACTTTTCCGGTTGACCTATTCATTATTAAACGTAACAATGTACTAAAAAAATAACTCTAGATTACTGATTCACTCAAAGACAATATCAACTATTGAAATAGGCATAAATTACCCGCACAAATGTCCTTGTCTCTAATCTTTTATCGTTTTTAATACACATGCAGTGTCTTAACACGCGTCAACAGAAACGGTCGGTTTAAAATGACTACTTGGCATCGCTAGTCACATGACCTCAAAATTGGGAACACAACATTTAGCGTTAAATAATGAATTTACAGACTTTACAGTGAGATTTGATACAAAGTTTTCTATCTACAAAAGTTGCATCACTTTGAAAATTTGTTAGCAATTAACCTTTGCATGATTTCTCAACTGGTTTATAGAGGTCCGGCAGTTAATTGAGATTTTACGATTAACGGTGACATCACAAATCAATACATCCATGTACTCAGTCATGAAAAGTAACGATTAATTCTGCGAAGCAAATAATTCTGGTTATTACCAGAAAGGCAATTACCTCTTATGTCTTTGCAGGTGTTACAGCAAGCTGTCATATTTCCTCTGCACAGATTTGGTTGTTTCCTGAGATAGCTGCAAGGTTGAGGGCTCATTCTAGGAACTTTGAGGATGTTACCAGTACGATCAGCGCACAATTCTGAAAACAAACATGCTGTTGAATAAAGAAATATGACTTTTGTGCAGTCTTAAGACACATTGTTGGTTGTATTGAACTTCGTGAAATCAAATTTTATTGATTTATAGTGCCCTATTAACACATAGCTATCAAAGACACTTTACTAATTCACCAAAAGCTATGTCTAAGACATCGCTTTTTTCCATGTACTTACTCATATTTCTTATGTTTTTATCAATATTTTCAATAATATCTGAATGAATCCTGTTTTCGTAGAACTACACAAACAGCTCATGCCTCCATACCATGCCGGGTCACCCCCGACCAACAAATAAGGCTCATGACTTAATATTCCCCGGCATTAATATTCAAAATAAAAATTCAGAAATCCCGCAAGCATAATATGCAACAATACATTCAGTATGTATATCGAACATAGTGAAGATGACAAATCTACTTTTCAGTTTTTTTCTAATTCGTGACATAGAGAGAAATGCACACAAATGCATTTTTCTCTGCATTCTCTCGAATTATTCCAAAAAATATACTGGCTACCCTCATTATCATCACTAATTACAAATATTTGAAACTTTTTGTGTACTTTCCTGTGTGCAAGGGGCACAGTACTGCAGTAGCCATGATATTTAGATGCAGTTACACGTACAGGGTGGGCCAGGAAAAAAGAAATACGTGTTTCATATTTGTATTATTTAGGAACATATTTAATTCATATTCCCCAGAACTTGAAAGAAACTATTTCTATACATGTTATGTTCAAACATAAATATTAACGAAAAGCTAAAGAGACCCGACAATACCGACCAACCTTGCGGTACGACCCAGTTTTAATGGACAAGAAGAACGTGCCTTTTAATTGAACAAAAGGCCCAAGAGGCCTTAAGACGCGCACCTGAAAAAAAGGGGGAAAAAAGGGGGGAAAAGAGAAAAAAGAAAGATAAAAAAGAGAGATAACAAGAGGCCAAAACGACCCGACAATACCCACTAGGATACTGAAACAAGACAAGAGGCCAAAGAGACCCGACAATACCCATGTGACACGAAAACAAGACAAGAGGCCAAAGAGACCCGACAATACCCACTAAATGTACCCACTACTCACGACGCTAAAACTGTTCAATATTTGCCAAATATTGCCAAATTTTTTAAAGAAAAAATACAAACATCGGGAGAAGTTACTTCCCATAGCTGCGATGACGATACCATGAACAAATCTAGGAGAGACCATACCTACAACAATATCTGCCAAATGGCAGAACTCTGCAATAAGTGGTTTTTTAGTAGAAATTTTATACTAAAAAAAATACGAACATCGGCAGAAGTTACTTTCCCTAGCTCTGATAATGATATCATAAACAAATCTAAAATAGACTACCCCAAGGACAATATCTGCCAAATAACAGACCTCTGCAATAAGCGGTTCTTGAGAAGATTTTTTTTAAGAAAAAATACAAACATCGGGAGAAGTTACTTCCCCTAGCTGCGATGACGATACCATCAACAAATCTAAAAGAGATCATCTCATGGACAAAATCAGCCACATAACAGACCTCTGTGATAAGCGGTTCTTGAGAAAAAGAATTTTTAAGAAAAAATCAGAACATCGACAGAAGTTACCTCCCCTTGCTGTGATGACGATACCGTGAACAAATCTAAAAGAGACAAACCCAAGGACAATATCTGCAAAGTAACAAACCTCTGCAATAAGCGGTTCTTGAGAAAAAGATTTTTTAAGAAAAAATACGAACATGAGCAGAAGTTACTTCCCCTAGCTCCAATGACGATACCATAAACAAAACTAGAAGAGACCATCCCGACAACAATATCTGCCAAATAACAGACCTCTGCAATAAGCGGTTCTTCAGAAGAAATTTTTATTCAAGAAAAAAATACGAACAGCAGCAAAAGTTACTTCCCCTAGCTCCGATGACGATACCATGAACAAATTTAGAATAGACCACCCCAAGGACAACATCTGCCAAATAACAGACCTCTGCGATAAGCGGTTTCTGAGAAGATTTATTAAAAAAAATATGAAAATCGGCAGAAGTTACTCCCCCTAGCTGCGATGATGATACCATGAACAAATCTAGAACAGACCATCCCTACGACAATATCTACCAGATGGCAGACCTTTGCGATAAGCGGTTTCTAAGAAGATTTTTTAAAATGTTAACATCGGACGGACAGACAGACGGACGACGGACGAACTCCGATCAGAAAAGCTCACCGAGCATAAGCTCAGGTGAGCTAAAAACACGAACATCGGCAGAAGTTACTTCCCCTAGCTGCGATGACGATACCATGAACAAATCTAGAAGAGACCATCCATACGACAATACCCGCCAAATGGCAGACCTGCGATAAGCGGTTTTTGAGAAGATTTTTTAAGAAAATGTTAACATCGGATGAACAGACGGATGGACGCTGGACGAACTCCGATCAGAAAAGCTCACCAAGCATAAGCTCATGTGAGCTAAAAACAGAGATGCACTAAACAAATCGGCCAAATGGCAGACCTTTGCACTAAGCTGACATGGAGATAAGGATGTTCAAATTAAAATGTAGATAGAAATTAGCCCCCTTTACTCCCATGATGAGATGCTAAACAAATCTAAAAGATACTAACCCCAGGACAATATCTGCCAAATGGCAAACCTCTGCCGTAAACGGTTCTTGAGATTTTTGAAAGAGAAAAAAATATGAACATTGGTTGAAGTTACCTCCCCTATGTGCGATGACGCTACCATGAACAAATCGAAGAGACCAGCCAAGTACAATATCTGCTAAATAGCAGACCTCTGCAAAAGCGGTTCTTGAGAACATTTTTTTAAGAAAATGTTAACATCGGATGGACGGACAATGGACAAACTCCGATCAGAAAACTCACCGAGCATAAGCTCAGGTGAGTTAATAAATATGGAATCTACAAAATCTACAAGCGGACCTCATAAAATCAAGTGCTCAAAACCTATTGGAAATGACGTACAGTAATTTTAATGAAAATTGGCTTGAAATTATCACTAGTCAGATGTGTTGGTATTACATCAGTCTTATACACACGTATACGATACTGTAATTGATACAACTGCTCAACATGCCCCCCTTCTTGTCGAACACAGGCAGCTAGTCATGGTCACCACTTGTTGATGGTCTTGTTAATGGTGTCTCATGCCTCTGTAATTCCTGTGCATCGCTCTGTTGCGAATGTGGGCACCTTTGTACACACGTTCTTGCAATGCCTCCCAGACTCGGTCGTCCATCGGATTTAGATTATGATTATTGACTGGCCAGTTTCAAGGTTTGATATGAGCAGCAATATTATTATCTAAGAACTGCTTAGTTATCCGTGCTGTGTGTGAACATGCGCCATTGTGTTTACAAAACCTAACTACACTATACAGCCTATACAATGCGATAATATATAAAATACTATAATAAATGTTTATAAATAATACAAATCTGCCTTGTCAAACCCGTGGGTGCTTTTTTTCTACCTCCCTTCCCCCCATATATAATGTACGTATGTGCAACTTGAAACAAAGGAACAGTTTTAAGAAAATGCTCAAGTGACATTAAAGATAATGTAGCCTTTGTTTGGTAATGTTATTTAATAAAAGAAACTTGATTTTAACACTAATTAC
>WURV02165380.1:0-15015 GCA_011762755.2 Epimenia babai
TGTAGCATAGTTAATTGTTTTGTTGGTGAGTGTAGCATAGTTAATCGTTTGTTGGTGACTGTAGCATAGTTAATCGTATGTTTATTGGTGAGTATAGCATAGTTAATCGTCGTTGGTGACTGTATCATAGTTAATCGTTGTTGGTGACTGTAGCAGAGTTAATCGTTTTGTTGGTGAGTGTAGCATAGTTAATCGTTTGTTGGTGACTGTAGCATAGTTAATTGTTTTGTTGGTGTGTGTAGCATAGTTAATCCTTTGTTGGTGACTGTAGCATAGTTAATCGTTTGTTTATTGGTGAGTGTGGCATAGTTAATTGTTTTTTGGTGACTGTATCATAGTTAATCGTTGTTGGTGAGTGTAGCATAGTTAATCGTTTGTTGGTGACTGTAGCATAGTTAATCGTTGTTGGTGAGTGTAGCATAGTTAATTGTTTGTTGGTGACTGTAGCATAGTTAATTGTTTTGTTGGTGAGTGTAGCATAGTTAATCGTTTGTTGGTGACTGTAGCATAGTTAATCGTTTGTTTATTGGTGAGTGTAGCATAGTTAATTGTTTGTTGGTGACTGTATCATAGTTAATTGTTTTGTTGGTGAGTGTAGCATAGTTAATCATTGTGTGGTCAGTGTATCCATCCTAGTTAATCGTGGTGTTGGTCAGCGTATCATAGATAATCGTTTATATGGTTTTTAACATAGTTGATCTTTTTATTAGTCATTGTATCACAGGCAATCGTTTTGTTGGTGAGTCAATCATGGTTGGTCGTTTTGTTTGCCAATGTATCATAGTTAATCGTGTTAATGGTCAGTGTATTATAGTTAATCATTTTATTGGTCAATAGATCGAAAATAATCGTTTTATTGGTCTGTGTATCATAGTTTATCGTTTTGTTGGTGAGTGAATCATGGTTGGTCGTTCTGTTGGTCAATTTAATATAGCTAATCGTGTTGTTGGTCAATGTATGATGGTTTATCGGTTTATTAGTCAGTGAATTTTATTCAATCGTTTTCTTGATCGATTATAGTAAATCGGTTTTTGTTATTATTAGTCACTGAAACATAGTTAATCATTTTAATGGTTAGTACGTCATAGTATATTGTTTTGTTGGTCAGCGTATTATAGTCGATGTATGGTTTGTTTGTTTCATTATGAAACATAACAAAATGACATAACAAAATGACATTAATATAATATCTTCTTTAATCAATTTAACGATCATTTGTTATCGTTTTAATCAGTGTTAACGATCATTTTTTATCGTTTCAATCAGTGTTAACGATGATTTGTTTTCGTTTTCATCAGTGTTAACGATCATTTGTTATCGTATTAATCAGTGTTAACGATCATTTGATATCGTTTTAATCTTTGCTAACAATCATTTGTTATCGGTTTAATCAGTGTTAACGATCATGTGTTATCGTTTTAATCAGTGTTAACGATCATTTGTTATCGGTTTAATCAGTGTTAACGATCATGAGTTATCGTTTTAATCAGTGTTAACGATCATTTGTTATAGTTTTCCCTAAGCCTTCTATAATAGTATCAGGTCTGGCACTAATACGAGAAGTGAAGAAATCGTTTACCTGCTATCAAATGCAACGGTGTTAATTAATCGTAGAATTGATAGCTCCCGCTATTTTTCTGATGAACAAATTACTCTAGCATACACATCGCTATGAAGGAGGTTGTCCTCGGTAAATGGTTCTACCTCCTTCTGGTCGTCTCCACCTCACTTGCTGTTTCATTTCCGGGTACGTATGTGTTGTCATCAAGTATTTTATATTCGTTTATCATAGCGGCGCACCTATGTCAGATCGTTGAACACGAGAAATTCACAGAAATTCTAATATCCTCCGCATACAATGAGGAAAAACATACGAAGTTATTACGTTTTGAGTCAAGTGAATTTGATTCAGCAACGAGTATACATGATAAAGTTTTTATGTAATTTTACAGTGCTATACTATGTAATTTTCTTATATTTGTGTTTTTCGTGTTTTTCTTATCTGTGCTGTGATATTTTTAGTTATATTTTCTTCATATGTGATCTTAATGTATATACCTATTTTACTTATAATTCATTCATGGAATACCGAGTTCGACTTTGAACCGTATTCCTTGTGTTTCTAGTTAATCATAGCAACCATAAATTTGTATAGTGTCTTTGATAGCCATGTGTTAAAAAGGCACTATAAATCAATTAAATTTCATTTCATTTCATCATTTTATTTTATATATGCTTTATAATTCATTTATCTATGCAATGAATCTTTGTTTATTTGGAGTTGTTTCTCAATATTTTAGTAACCATTGCGATTGGTATTTTAGCAACACTTACGAGAGATACGTTACTATTATATAACTATCAAATTAATAAGGGGGAGGGTTAATCGTGGTGGTTCACAAACATGATAATGTTATACACAGTGATAGAAATCTTATGTAGTTATGTTCGAACCTACTACCTTGATATGACTGGTCCGGCGTGTTACGTGGTTGGTGAGTTCGCTTCGGCGTCTCTGAAGGCAAGATTTTTTTTGTTGCCAGCTACAGTTGTTCAATCGACATCCGCAGATCTAGAAGTGCGTTTGTGTTATAAAGAACATCTGGAAACGATCTAGGAATCTGCATTCGTATATATTTTTCACATGATCTCCGCCTCCCGGCAATGAGACTTGACAGTGTGCTAGCGCGCACTTGGAGTCATTGAATATTAACCCTTAACTCTTCTTTATGATTGTTTTTATTGTTATATTTTCTAGAAAATCTTGAGTGTTTGTTAGCGTAGTAGCGTGGTACAATATATATATACTCGTATAATACTTCTTGTTATCACACAAAAAGGAAAAAACACCTTATATAATAACGAAGTTAAACCCCAACAGATCCTTTTCTACCATGGTGATTGGAGTAGCTATTGTGTTTATTGGAATAACTGAAGAGAAATGTACAGGAAAGACCTTTTTTGGTAATGGGACACGAACCCGCCACCTCCCAGGTAACCGGTATGGTGCTCTACCAACTGCGCTACAGGGGCAAGCTTTCTCCTGCCCATTAACGTACATTTCAATGCGTTTTTTTTGGAGAACACGCTGATATGTTAAGTCCGGATACCATCGCAGCAATATACACAGATATCTGTAACAAGCATAATGTACTCTAATTGAGAGGCCCTCTCGACGACCTTTTCCCGAAGGATATACTCCATAGAGTATAATCTAACTAATTAACTACACCTGTATCGGAAAGCTCGTAAGCTCGCGTTCATTTTTACCTTAATTAATCAGTAAAGTATCACCTGTTCTCTTTTACGATATAACTTACACAAGAACCCATACATCTTTGTAGATAATTATAACTCTGACGAGACGACGGCAATGGCGATGGAAACTATAAAGATAATTTTATATAACACTGCAGCGATACTATAATAACAAATACTTTAGAATATCATATGTTGATTGGCATATGAATTTGACCATGTAATAGGGCGACGATTAAATGCACCGATTCTGTTAACAGACGTTAGCCAATGATATTGCTGTATTTGACGCGTTTAAAGGTGCAGTCGCCATTGTTCAGGACAGACCCTGGCGTTTGAGAGGTTCCTTTTAGAGTCTATAAAGTCGATTTTATTATGAAAATTGGTTTAGTTTTAATAATAATAATTGTTGTTGTAAAACACAGTTGGTACGGAACTTTCAACGAGAGCACATCTTCAGGAATCCGACCGCATTCAGCACGTGGAATTCGGTCGATTTGCGATACATACATAACGGGATTGTTAAACTTGTTTTCTTGACTAGTTCAATGACTAACTTCTAAATATATGTGAATAATACACTTAAATTTATTTGTGAAAATCTATTGGTGTTAAATATTTAAATAATAAAATTATATCAAATATATTAAAAGAGATTACACGTCGAGATTACATAGGATATTGTGCTAACTTTATAAGTGCTAACGTATCAATATTTATGGTCCATTATATGGAAAAGCTACTATTTTCTGAACATTCTCTAGAAAATACTAGTTAAAACACGCAAATTAACTAAAATCAGTTTAAGCTCAATATAAATGTGCTTTATCAAATGACAGTAGTATTTTCACTTTATAAACGAGTGCCCAAATGTACGATAGTCTATTTCAATTTTTATAGAAGAAATTTTTATTAGGTATAATACTACCAAAAAAAGATAACACACACAAATATATTCAGAAAAATAAATGATATTATTAATAAGTTACATCCTGGCCTAACCGCCGTGAAACAAAGACTTTTCCGCTTAACAGATCGACAGAAATGCACAAGAAGCGTTGACCCTGGTTGAGCCCGAATCCGCGACCCTCACATAACCGGTCTGGTGCTCGACCGAATAAGCTCAAGATGCAGATTTTCTCGTTCGCGTTTAGGTATTCAACGCCCCCTTTGAGATGCTACATCTCGATCTAACCTCTGAAGGGCATTACATACTGAAATGCGGCGCAGATATCTGTGTTTGTATCTTATTAGATAGATCACCAGAACGATTATCAGGAAGTGAATTCGTGCCTCAACGAGGTTTATGTGCATTTGTCAAGAAACACTCTGGCTCCCCTCCTCCAGTAACGGTGCAATAAGAGATAGATACCGGATACGTTTATAATGGTATTTGAATGATAATCACCAGCAATACATAATTATGATTGATAACATCGTTTAAATTAAATCAAATCAAAACGCATCTAGTGTAACAGGAATAGCTTCGCCATGTGGACGGTCTTGTAAGAAAATTTGCATTTTATGAAGCTAAAAAACTTATGTAATATATTGCAACTCTAAATGAATGTTTATTGGCACTGGTTACTCGGTAAAACTTGTACCTGCTCATGCGGTCGCGTAGGTGTGACAAGCGAGTAAAAGAGTAAAATATTGGTTTTTATTAATTGTGAAAATATCGCTGTTAAACACTGCAGTAAAAACCGAGGTCATTTCAATCTGCAATTATCAGAAAAATTTTGTAATTATTTCATATGCTACATGCTGAACTTGAAAGTCTGGCATTGAAATCATAAATATAAGAAAAACCCCAAAACTGGAGATTTAATTGTGTAAAACTTAGTGTTCTTTCGATGTAAAACTGGTTGTTTTATTCATATAAAAACAAGTGCTCCACTTGTGTAAAGCTAGGTGTTTTAAGTGTGTAAAAGTGTATGGCATGAATGAACATTATCTACTGTATACATGTATATAAATACGTATCTTGTATTGTTTACATTTGCACGAGTGGTAATGTCGTTGAAAGCTTGGCTGTTCATACGAGATTTTGTGAGTTGGAATCCTCGGGGAAGGAGGGACGAATCGAAGGAGAGTGGGACATAGAAATATAGGTTTTTCGTTCTTAAATACTGCAGAATGAGTTGTTTATGATTTCTAAGTTTACGCGAAAAGCTGTTTGAGTCCTCGTATTTCGCCTGGTAGGCCTATATGTCGCGTTCTTATCAATCCACCATACTTTTTAGCTATATATTGTTGGAATAAATATCACATTATAAGCGTTTTAGCCACTCCGGACTGATACGTCATCAGCGAACATCCGTACGCGTAGCTTAGATTTTAGTAATCCAATGCGGAACAAAAAGCTAAACAAAACAAACGCGTGTGGGGGAAGCTATTTATAACCAAACAACCCATTAACTGCATTAGCTGCCAGTTCCCTCACGTCATTTATAACATTTTGACTAAGTATTGTACTAATTGTTAGAGATAACGATGCTCTCTGTCGATCCTCTCTGTCAAATGGTAGTAGATACCGGGCATAACCCTATAGCTGTCTACTCTAACGTAGAAAAGGCCCCCTCATCCACTCTACTTACTCCAGTAACAGACTAATTCGCGTTGCAAGATAAGTGATTGAAAATGATTCGAGATATAAAAATACAAAAATGTCCATTAGGTCTGTGGTCGACGTGCAGATCTGCGGACGGAGAGCTGATGTTAGAGGGTGCTTTATTCGATTAGATCCGGGAGTTGATGATCCGTCTATAAAAATCGATGTATTGTGTGTGACCTTGGATGTTGAAGGTCGGTTTACTACGTGAGGTCTGGATGTGAAGGAGCATTTTATGGAATTAGTGCGTTGTGATTGGTCACCTACTAAAGTTTGGGTGTTTAAGGTCGGCCGTCTACATTACGTCTGGATGTTTAGAGTCCATCGTCTTTATTAGTTGTGGGTATTTAAGGTCGGTTGTCTACATTAGTTCTGGGTGTTTAAAGTCCATCGTCGCCATTAGTTGTGGGTATTTAAGGTCGGTTGTCTACATTAGGTCTAGGTCTTTAAGGTCGGCCGTCTACATTACGTCTGGGTGTTAATAGTCCATCGTCTCCATTAGTTGTGGGTACTTAAGGTCGGTTGTCTACATTAGGTTTGTGTGTTTGAGGTCGGTCGTGTACATTAGGTCTGGGTGTTTAGAGTCCATCGTCTCCATTAGTTCTGGGTATTTAAGGTCGGTCTTCTAAATTATGTTTGTGTGTTTCAGGTCGGTAATCTACATTAGGTATGAGTGTTCAGGTCGCTTGTTTACATAAGGTTAACTTCCGCATGTAAAATGTCATAAAATAAAACAGAATTACCCGCACTGCGCATTCATTTCAGATGGCGTCATTACCATACACCCAGCCGCACCCCGAGTGCATATCGCAGCTTTCCCCGGAGAACGTGTAGCCACAGTGCGCGGGTATATTAGGAAATCCGCAAGCAATCTCTACCCGAAGACGACCATCACCTCGTTTTCGTTAAAACCAAGCGTCGACTCCCGTTTCTTCAGACTCGCCAATGGAGTAACTGCAACGCTAAAAACTAACTTGAGAATAAGAAGAAATGTCGATGACGTATACACTTTGGTGATAATCGGAACAGCAGATGTTCCATCTTACGGACGAGTACAGATTCCGAAAACAGTCAATGTCACAGTCACGCCCTATAATAGATATCCGCCGGAGTTCTCAGAGAAGAACTATAAGTTCGTGGCGTCGACGAACGCGTTAGCAAACAGTTACGTCGGTGAAATTGTAGCGTCCGATGCGGATGTCTTTCCTTATAATCGTCGACTTCGCTTTTCCGTTCAGGACGATGCGTACGTTTATTTGGTGGAAAAACGGGGCGAGATGCGAGCTGAAGTCTTTCTGCGATCCCAGCCTGGGTCTCGGCCGGTGTATGAAACGGCGTGGGTGTTCGATGGCGGAACTCCCGAAAGATACGACCGAACCACCATATCGATCTTCACCACAACACTGCCAAGTATGTCTACGGAGGGCAACCAAAAAATTAAACGCGTGGTTTGCTAGACGGGTTCTAAGTTGAACTCTGAAAAAATGATATCACATACGTATGCATTCTCATAGCATAGACGTATGCGTTAATACGAAGAGCACATGTCAATAATTCCATTCATTCAATACAATATTCGATAGTAGCTAAATAAACAGGTCTGATGGTGACTTTTGAACTTATATTAACATTATTGCCTTTTGGTATGGGTGCAATGGTAATCGAAATTATGCCAGGCGGTATATAAGCATGTACAAAACATGACGTTGAAAAACAGGTGCAAAAAACTACGTATTACACATTGGCTATGTCCAACATGATCAGGCGAAATGCGATCAGGGACAACAGACTTTGCAGAATTTGAGCTTTTTGTCAATTTATTTGCTTCAAACTAACTCAGAGACATGTATACTCAATTTTTGCGTATTATTATAATGTATATTATAATACATGGTTATATAGTATATTTTATCTCCAGAAATAAAGTGTTCGTCTTCGAAAATCGAAGGCGAGAGGAATATGTGACAATTAAGTTATCCAACATAAGAGTTTGGATAGCCTATGTTGAGTGGTTATGTGAGGGATTTTTATCTTTGAGTTGCAGTGGTTTGAATACTCTAAGGAAGGTCTCTAAGGTACTTACCTACCTGCTTTCTCGTCGTTCCTTTGTCCATAATCTCATTACGGATCGTATATCTCGCGAGTGTCCGATTTGTCCATCGGCTGCAGAACCAGTGGCGTGAATGAACGAATGTCAAACGTCTTTCTAGACTCGTAGTTAGGTCGTAGACTAGGTCGTAGTCACTAAGTCACTACCGCCACTTCCCCCCCCGCAGTAAGAAAAGGCTAAAACATTGTGGCCAACATGCATGTACATAGATATAGAATGGCATAAAGGAAAGCCACATTGAATAATAATAATAATAATAATAAATTATAATATCCGCTCGACGTATTACTCACAAAAAAGATGTCTATGCCTGTAGGCTACTTATTCTGAAAGTAAACAGGTTATTTCCTCAAAATTTATTCACAATTATTCACATATAGAAGAGTTATTAATAAATTTGTCATTAGCGCCAATACGCGTGTTTCGTATTTCCGCTTTCAGTGATACAGCGGTTCTGTGCTGCGGTCTTAGAGGACCGTATTCGAATCTGTTGGAAGGTTCCTTACACGGACGCGAGTGTACTTTCGTTCATTGTCAACATCACAGCCGGAGACCGCCAACTTTCTTACAACCTCACGTCACATAGCATCATAAGTTACGAATCTTGTCTGTCCATTGCGAACACGTCAGTGGGCGACGCTGACAACGTGACGACGTACATATGGTCTAGAGATGGCGCGGAAACAAGCCAGCGATCTCCAGCTTTCGTTTTTAAACTAAAGGTATTATCTTCGGGTGAGTTTCGTGATGACTTATTAAGACCATTTTAGAATCTGTTGATTTGTATGCATGTAACTTTTTCTACATTAATGGTTTATGTATATGTATATGAAAGAATTGAGTATATTATTTCTAGCAGGTCATTCATGCGAATTAAACACAGTTGAAGGCGCAAACTGCGTTGGAATCGTGCCATATTATTCAATATCATAGACACGATCGAATCGACGTCGCCTTAATATCATATCGGCGGTCGATTCGACATCGCTTCAATATCATATAGGCCGTCGATTTGACATCACTTCAATACCATATCGGCGGTCGATTCGACATCGCTTCAATATCGGCGGCCGATTCAACATCGCTTCAATATCATATTGGCGGTCGATTCGACATCGTATCGATATCATATCGGCGGTCGATTCGACATTGTATCAATATCATATCGGCGATCGATTCGGCACCCTTTCAATATCATATCGGTGGTCGATTCGACATCGTATCAATATCATATCGGCGGTCGATTCGACATCGCCTCAATATATCGGCAGTCGATTCGACATCGCCTCAATATCATATCGGCGGTCGATTCGACATCGTATCAATATCATATCGGCGGTCGATTCGGCATCGCTTCAATATCATATCGGCGGTCGATTCGACATCGTATCAATATCATATCGGCGGTCGATTCGACATCGCCTATATATCACATCGGCGGTCGATTCGGCATCGCTTCAATATCATATCGGCGGTCGATTCGACATCGCCTCAATATCATATGGGCGGTCGATTCGGCATCGCTTCAATATCATATTGGCGGTCTGTTCGAAATCGCTTTTGTCATATTAGAAAACTATTCCGTGTCCTACTCTATCGATCGCCGTGGCAAATTTAACCAACGAGTACATGAATATATGACACGCGATAAATCAAAATGTCTAGAGAGAAATTAGACGTATCCTTCGACATGCAAAAAACCTCTTTTAGACATAATTTGCCATTTTGAAATTTTTTCATATCGTTGTCATCAATCGACAGTCAAACAGACGAGGGGAGCTTAAAATACTCTAGGTGGATGACATGTCTTCGTGATATGCATCGATATATCACGTAATAAAAAAGCAGTATGAGTTCGTTTATTCTGTGAAAAAAAAAACACTAAGTGTATTAGCAGCTTCGTTTTCTCTAAAATCGCTATTGTAACTGCCTAATGAAATATACAAATCGCGAAAATTCGGCATTTCTTGTAATTTTTGCATTTCTCGATATTTTCGGATACCTATGTACCTGGTAAGCATTTTGTACGGAGAAATGTATACACATATGGCGGGCGGTTAGATGTTATGCCATCGTTGAGTATACAAATTAGACAAAAAATATTCTGTTTAAATGTTCTGAAAGCAGAAATTGTATTGGATATAGGCAAGAGAAGTCATAAAGCGTGCAAAAATTGCAAGATCTATACTACAGGTGGAAAAGATGAACGACGTAATAGGTGGGAGGGTGGCGGAAGGGCCGGGGGTGTACGAATAGGGGTGAAGGGAGGTAGGAGAAAAGAAATGGGGTAGGAATAAAGGAAGAACAGACGAATGAAAGAATGGCGGCTAATGACAAATTTATAAAGTGTATAAATCTTGCCTCCGGTGAAGCCCTATCCATGTCATCCAGATAAATGGAGTTGTGCTTTACTAACTGAACCACAGGTGGCATTTGGTAGAGCACCAGATCGATTATCTGCTGGACGTACGTTCGGATCCACCAGAGGAAAGGGTTTTTTCTGCGTACTTTCGTCAAGTTATTCCTAGGACCACAATGGTCACCCCGATAAACTTTTACAGGACAATTCTTTATTATTTCATCCCTCGCTGAAGGTCACGGTTAGACAATTCCTCAGATTTCTATCGTAAGGAAATCTGCAAGGAGCAAAAAGACGTCAATCATTAATTGACTTAAAACGTTCGTCGCTTCGAATGATGATAAATTGCAGAAATTGTTCCCTCGAAAAATTCTAATAATGCGACTAATCACTTATTCTTTGGTATGTTTATCCGTTTCGTATGTAAAAAGCCCGAAGGCAGTTATCTCCCTTGCTGTCAAGAGCGAACATAATCACTTCCTGTCGATGCCAGTCTCACTACATTCTCCGTCTGTTCTGTACTGATGGTATGTTGGAATTTGTTTCTTTGAGATCCAGTAACGTGTAGACAGACATGTATAATATGCTGGTATCATTTATTGCCCATTTAATGTAGTCGCGTGCATCCAAACGTACCTACGTACCTTCTTGACTGCGCAATAGCTATGGTATAAAGTGATTAGTCATTTTGCGTGTGTGTTGTAGAGTTTTTACTTCTTAAGTCTGTTAAAGTCATTTATTTAGTTTGTGATTTTATAGGATTCGGCCTATTTGTTGCCTCCCTTGGACGCTCGCGACGGGACATGTCGTCGGGTGATCATTTATACCATAATTAGCTTGTGGCTAGGTATAACACAGAACAATCTTTGAATCCACGCTCATTCGCAATAATTAAAAAAATATTTGTGTTGGAAATTATTTACTTATGATAGCGCCATATCATTGTTTTTGTGTATACCAATCGACATTTGTGTGTTTACGTCGCAATCGACTTTTTAAGCTATTCTTCGCCGGAAGCCAAGACGATATACGCAGTTTTGCTATTTGGTTGGTTGAGCGCGAAAATGTTTTAAAATGCCATAGCGTTATTGTGCATCTAAGAGTAAACATACCAGATTTTTTTAGATAACATAGTAGACTAAATTTATACCATTCTCTCCCTGGTATGTAAAAAAATACGTTATAAAAGCATCCGCGGTTGTTTTAATAGTAGTCCGTTCATCAGAAGTCTTAGTAGACGTGCTGGACTGAAGGTGTATTGGAGCAATTTTTGTATTACGGTTTTATATAATTATTGCATTATATGGAGCAGTTTGATTTCAAATCTGACTAAAACTGTTAAATATATTGTCGAAGGATGGAATAATATGCAATTTACACCGGGCGATTATATTTCGACTTATTTTAAACATTAGTCTTGAAAATGAATGTGTAAATTATTTATATTTAGTGTGTCGAAAATTGCGCATAGATTTGAGTAAGTTTTCGACTGTCGCGTAAGTCTGACGTGAAGTATACGTAAATATGATACGTGCGTGATGGCGTTAATGGTATTTGTGACGTTGTCGGTTTTATTCACGAGGGCAACAATGGGCCTAGTCACGAAAAATATGACACGCAGAGAGCTGTATAGTTTCTATCTTCGTTGTGTTTGTTATTACGTAGAGTATCAAGGCCGCTTGTCGTTCGACTGCCTCACTTTTAACGTCTGCAATCTCATCGAGCCATGCGAAAATTCCGGTGAATGTCAGCCAACTTCGTCTCTGGGATACAGGTGTCGCTGTGTCGGAAATTGGATAGGTAAAAATTGCGATATTCGCGACCTATGCGCCGAGGACCCGTGCCAAAATGGCGGTTCGTGCGAGATGAGGGGTGGACGCGTGCGCTGTGATTGTACTGCCCCGTACCTCGGGGATCGATGTCAGTACCTTGATCAATGCGCTGAAGACCCTTGTAAAAATGGCGGACGGTGTACGACGGGTGTCTATGGTAACGCAACGTGCGTTTGTCGGCGCATGTACAGTGGAGACAGATGTCAGTTTTATGACGCGTGTCAATCATCGCCGTGTGAAAACTACGCAACTTGCGTGATTCAGAACGACACCGATTTTCGATGCGATTGCTTGCTCGGGTTTTACGGTAAACGTTGCAATATGATTAATATTTGCGACTTGGTGCCCGATTATTGTCTTTATCGCGGGGCATGCGAGCCCTACCCCAACAACACTGCCAAATGTCGGTGCAGGACCGGGTGGACGGGCAGTCGATGCCAGAATTACGATTACTGCGTAGATAACGTTTGCCAAAACAACGGAACCTGCTCGTACCTAGGTCAAGGACGCTATCACTGCGCGTGCGCAGACGGGTACTATGGAGAGAGATGCGAGTCATACGACCGATGTTTTGATAAGCCTTGTCTCAACGGAGGGGACTGCAAAAATACAAGCGAATCGTTCGTCTGTAATTGTACTGGTGGATTTTATGGAGACCGGTGTCACAAATACGACAAGTGCGTCGAAGAACCTTGCCAACGCGGTTCCATTTGTCACAACATCGGCGATACGCGGTACGAATGCGAGTGTACGGAACCGGGCAGTTACGGAGAAAATTGCGAGTATTTTAACTCGTGCGTGCTAGGATTATGTCTTAATAACGCGACCTGCACGAACACTAGCCGGTACGATGCTTATATTTGCCACTGCGACGTGGGATGGACGGGAAGTAACTGCGACTCGTTTAATTACTGCGACGTAAGCGTGTGCGACAACAACGGATCGTGTGTGTATCTTGGCCACGAACTTTATTCGTGCGATTGCCTTGGCGGCTACTACGGAACGCGATGCGAATCTTACAACCATTGCTACGATGTCCCGTGTCAAAATTCCGGAAGTTGTTTTAATACGTCGGATTCTTATTATTGCGACTGCGCCGAAGGGAGCGGATTTTTCGGGATAAATTGCGAATTATACAACAAATGCGTCGAGGACCCATGCGTAAGGGGAGCTTGTCGTAGTCTCAGGCACAACGTTTATGACTGCGATTGTTCAGGGACGCCAGGGTATTTCGGACCGCGTTGCGAATTTTACGACGGATGCTTTGGGAATCCCTGCCTTCACAATGGCACTTGTACCAGCACCAGGTAATTGCATGTTACTAGTTTTTCTGTGAGCCTACATAACACAAAAAATGTGGGGCTCCGTCGCTACCAAAATCTTCAAGAAAGAAATCTGCTTTGTGACTCCGTCAAAAGGCCATGAGACCAGTCATTTGATAGCCTCGAGTTCGAGTTCCACCCACAGCAATATCATATTTTGGTCATGTTTTTGATAAACGTAATGAACGACCATGGCTCCTCGCCATTAACGTCGTGTTAATTAATGCAAGGATTGAGTTTATAGAGCAACAGATTGCTGCATGCGTAGAATATATTCCCAGGCAACTTTGGTGACTCTGTCAACTTGAGTCCACCGCCTTTTTTTCATTCCTCTGCTGACAAATTCCTTTCTTGTACTGACACACGCACACCTTTATCTACTTTCACCCCAGCGTGGTTATTATTTGGTCCGCATTTTCGAACACACTACCGTATTGAACTTCGCCACGACACGTAGTTTCATTTCTTGTTACTATTGTTATTATATATCTTATATTTGCAGTAGCCGCCTCTTAATCCAATGGCCGCAAATAAAAAAATAGCCACTTCACACATTCACCGAAAGAACGTTACTTTAGAACAATTCGTGTTATATCGTTTCTATCGACGTAGACTTCTCAATGTTTGAAGAATATATACCGCATGCTTGTTCACAGTCTTACGGGAGGGGTGCGATGTGATTGCGATGGAGGGATGTACTCGGGCGAGCGCTGTGAAAAATTAGGTAATGTAATTATTGATGTTAATTAAAAGTCCATCTTCAGTAACATACGCTCGATTCGCAGACTAAACAATTACTTTATTTCTTTATATTCTCGAGTTCTCTACCCCAATTTCTTCTGTCGACTTCGACATGAGTACTAATGAAATAACTTTCTCGGCAAATGTGTAAATTTAAATTTTAACGTTTGGTAAATTGAAACAGTGAAAAGGGTGCCTTTTCCCGCGGACTTTGACGCGAGAGGTTGCGAGTTCGAATCTTAACAAACCTGAGATATTCCCCGCTCCCGTCGTGAGGTTGATTGTATATAAAGGCGATATTGAAAATGCGAGTGACCTTTACCAGCATTAAAGTATCAGTAAAACCTCGCCTTTTCCGTTTCCAGCTGCCATCATTATTAGTCTTAACAGCAATCCCTCGGTCATGCGATCGTTCATGTCCATTTCTCTGCGAACATCATCCGTAATTAGACCCACATAAGACGCGTCGATTTTCATACTAATGTCTTCCATCATAGAATTAACGATTTACGTGAACTTCATAAGGCTTACGAACGGAAGAGTTCGTTATCTACGTATTTCTGACGTGCGTTGCTGTGTCCGGTGCGGGCTATTTTCGTGATTTGATACACGAGCCATGTTATTAGTGACTTCCACGCAGTAGATCTCTTGTAAAACTCGAGAGTATCCATCTTCGTAAATTTCGATATAATTATCATCAAAATCCTGCGTGTAGTAAAATCACATCTATACGATCGAAAATGACGTAGGCAGAAGCGTTACTCTCTAGAGCTGTAGGGGGA
>WURV02165391.1:0-15013 GCA_011762755.2 Epimenia babai
TAGAAACCATGTCAACTGTTAAGATTAAATTTAAACCAAATGAAATAGTTTATTTGTAAAGATAAAGTCTAAACTTAAGACAATGATGTATGGTAATAGTGGGTTAATTTTTACTTTTGTTTTTCAATAACAGTTGCAGCAAAAGTACACATCGTACACCTGTAATAGCTATGCAATTATATCTATTCAAATACAAACCAAATAAATATTTACTTACAGTACCTTTAATGTTTACTTATATACACGGCATTGTATTTATAACCTAATGAATATCATTATCTTTTTACTGATGACTTAATGATACTATACATTGATAGTATTTCTGGCGTATGTATTATCAAATTAACAAATTATTCATGATAATAAAATCATACTTCATCGTAATTATCGTTCGATACACCATCACTTTTCTCTTTTTGGTTTTAAGAAATATCTCAGGCCAATCTGTGCCCTGCCATCATTATTCGCCATCTTACTCTTTCAAAAGCCATCCATGGCTAACTTACGACATGCTTTTACTGACAACTTCACTATCAGCACTATCACTCCATCACATCTCACAAAACTTTCATTTTCTTAGTTATTGCTTGGAGTTTCTTGGCCTGTATCTCTGGTCATTTTCTCAACGTGCGTCTAAAATATTATCATACCACTCCACCAAAAAGCAAACTTTTTACTTTTCCTACACTGTGATATTTATAAAATTTATAACCACCATCAAATTGGCATGTTGCCTATGGCAGTGGTTCTTAAGTGGAGAGCCATTCCCCAGAGATCGATGGAGGATCTATAAGGGATTGGATAGAGAATGGGGCTTGCCCCTTGGGCAAAGTAGGTTATTGCTGGTCTATTGCTGATATGCCAATTTGAATATGTTAATATGCTGATTTGAAGCTTTATCTGCTATAGTCATTGTCATGATTCTTATGATGTCAGGTCACTCTCTCACAATAAGGTCGCCACCATACAAAGTTGGGAATTCTGCAAGCTTCTTCAACAACTGTAAGCACTACGCAAATATTTTTTCAATATGTTAACTGTTAGCATTATTTTGTGTATCGTGTATATCTATTGTATCCTTTATTAGATATAAAACTAATACAGTGATGTTCTGTGCATGAAGATTCTTGTGTTTCATTATGTGATAACTTTATCAAATTGCAAGTTTTATCATTTTATTTGTAGGTGAAAGCATAACATAGCACTATTCTGCCATAGGGTTTTGCAGTTGGTTTCGGGGGTTTTGTGTAACCTAAATACCTCATTACATAACATGACATAATCATATTGAGCATGCACCTGTTGCCTCTGTTGTAGTGACCTGACATACAACAGTCTCACATCACTGCACACGCAATCCTTCAAAGATCTCACAAAGTTGCGGACTCTGAACCTTGACTATAACCACATCAGTCACATTGCCAATGATGCCTTTCGTGGACTACATAGTTTACAGCTCCTGTAAGTCAATACCCCATAACTATCTCTTCACCTCGTTAATTAGTTAGTTGTTAGCAGAGTGGAGTTGGAAGGAAGAAGCCAGTACATAACAGCACTGCAAGGCCTACTCAGACTCCCATTGGCAGACAAAAAACACCACAGGTAATACCTTCTAGTACATCTAACCTCTATTTTAGCTGTCCCTTCTCTCCACCTTTAATTTTCTTTTTCAGGTTAATTTTCTTTTAGACACGCCTTTTGATAATGTTTTTAAAATATTAAAAAGATTAAATATGACTTTCACAACTCGACAATTCACATAATTCCTTAAGAACCAATATCTGTTATTATTGCACCAGTCTTCATAATTATTAGCACGATTCTATTATATCAGACTCTCTTAACCCTTTATTTCTCTGAATTTTTTAAAGTCTTTTTTTCTTTCGAACATTATTGTCATGATTTTTTTAATTACCTATCATTGTCGTACGTTGTGTGGTGCGATTCCTTACCCCTTATTCATTCTCTTCCCTACCTCCAATAGCACCCTTGGCCATCTTGGAAACTTGGCATGCTGTTCTAATTCATTATTATTCATCCATCCCACGTTTCTTTTAAATCTCTTCCAATACCATTCATGTCTGTTAGAAACATTCTTGCGCCAGTCTAATTCAACATTAGGTACCTGAGCATACATACTGTAATAAATTGTTCCATGACCGTATGAATTTGTGTTGTCATACCGTGTCCAATTTTCTATTTTCCCCTGAATGTAACGCTTAACAACAGGGTGTCTACTATCTATTTGTATAGTTTAATATAAAGCTTGAAACCTTTGTGTAGTTATCACCCACGGTGTTGAACTTGAATAATTGCACCGTTAACTGCCTCACTAAAATCTTAGTGCGCGAGACTAGCACCCTGTTGAATACCCTAGTCAAAGTAAAGTATGAGTATAACTAACTACACGAAATTTAATGTGGAGATCACTTTTGGGAAATAAATTTAAAATAGCCCATTTTCCATGGATCAAATCTTTGATTGTGGCATGGAACCCATCAGTTGTGCCCTTTCTGACCTATGTTAATCACTGACGACAATCTTTAGTGAATATGTGGTATTGTCTGTCTGATGTCTACGTTACCTATAATTCTATACACCCGCAATACTCTGTCAACAATTGAAAATAATTGCCTTACGAAGGTAACGAGTGTTGGTGGAGTACGCCATGCCCCATGTCATCTCGTTATTTGTAACTATTCATACTCATTGTCATTGCATTATTTGTTGGGTATTAATTTAATCACGAGATTAAACATTCAATATGTTTGTGATATGTCATGACAACTACATTCATCGACCTTTTGGATGAGGCACTGAACCACCCATCAGTTGTCAACAATAACGTCATTATTTTGGGTGACTTCAACATCAACGTCCTATGCAAGTCGATTCATGCTTCTAACCTACTCATCATGACGGCGTCTCATCACCTCAAACAATACGTACACGGCACTACACATATTGGACCACACGGACTTTCTTGTATTGATCTCATCTTTGCCTCCTCTCATCTCCTCACAATCACGGCATTCTTTATCATCACATGCACGCAGGCAAAACCTGGCACAATTGCACATATCTGTCCACACATTTATTCACCGTTCACCCAAAAGACTAATCCGCAAACGTAACTTTAAGCACTTCAATTCTAATGATTTTATGCCGCACGCTTCCACTCTTAATTTTCCGTCCCAGTCTAACTCACTCCATGATAAGATACGTGACCTGGAGGACGCTATCATCAAGCTATTGGACATCCATGCTCCATATAAACCCATACGCATACGACCGAATCGTACTCTTCATAGTGCCCAGAAACATCATAGCATACCCCTGTTTGAAGAATATAGACACCTCAGAAAACTATTTGAGAATCAAATATGTAACGGAAAGACAAATTATTATATCCATAATCGAGGAAGCTTAACCTCATGAAACCTGGAGCATTATTAATGATATTGCCAATAGAATTAAACCTTGCCTGGTTATCAAACAACTCTATTAACAGTACAACTATAACGGACCCACTAACGATCTCTAATGAATTAAATAAATTCCTCAGCACTGTATGTCCTAACATTAACAACAGTATCCGCACCTCCGTTACTCCCACTAACTCCCTTTTTTGGAGTCTGAATCTTTCAGGCTTTAAATTTTCCCCCTTAGATGAATTAGAAGTGCATAACATTCACTAGTCTCTGTAACAACAAAAAGGGTGGCATCGCACAGATACCTGCTTATATACAAACTTATCTCTTAATATCACCCAAATTAGCACTAACATAACTAATAAAATTATACTCACTTGCACCTTTCCGGACCCTTGGAAAATCGCTCTCATTACACCCATTCCAAAAACAAATGATTTAACACAACCTACTAATTTTCGTCCACTTTCCTCCCTCCCCAACCTCTCAAAAATTCCAGAAAAATTACTCACCGGACAATTAAGAACATATCTTGATTCTAATAACCTTCTCTCTAATGTACAATATGGCTTAAGACCTTAACCACTCTACTTGAACTCTCCTACTACAAATCACGAATGAATAGCTAATGGCCATTGATAGCAAATATCGGCTTGATATAAAAAAAGCATTTGATACTGTTGATCATAACATTCTCCTTTCCAAACTCTCCAATCTCTTTAATTTCCATGCTTCTGCTATCAAACTAATATATAGTTACCTCTGTAACTGCTCACAGTTTATCAAAGCAAACTCCATCATTTCCAACTCTGAACATTTAACCTGCGGCATTCCGCAGGCTCTGTTTTTGGACCAATTCTATTCTTTTTTCCATACCTGACCTGACATCACTCGGGGTCTGCTACCTCTTTGCTGATGACTGCATCATTGAGCGAGAAGGTAGCAGCCCCCAAGAAGCTATTAACAACACTAACGCTGCACTCCCCAGTTATTTTTTATGGTACATTAATAACTTACCAAAATTGAACTCTTCCAAAACAAATGTCTTAATTCTATCCACACTACCTATTAACACCTCTATACTAACTCCAGTCACTGTTGATGGTCATAGCTTGAATATCTCGGTCTCTCACTGGATCAGACGTTTTCATGGAATGATCATGTGAGTAAAGTCAAAGCCAAGTCCAGCCTATGATAGCGAAATTCTCTAGAGAACGTCCCTTTCTCAACAAGAAAATAGCACTCCTTTATTAAACTGCACTTATACATCCTATCCTCGAATATGCTAACCCGGTCCTCTATAACATGTTATCTACCAACTCAAACACACTTCAAGCCTTACAAAATAAATGTCTTCGTATTGTTGTATAAGCTCCTCTTCATTCCTGTGCCACAAATATCAGAGCTAAACTCAATATACCGCGATACAAACTACGGAATCAACCTGTTATCGCCATACCCAGCATGAAGAAATGCATAGGCCAACGATCTCTTTACAATCTAGGACCCTAATTATTTAACCTACCACCTAACATCTCTGAAGTGTTCATCCTATAAATCTTTTGTTAACAGTCTCAGATGCCACCTCCTGTAACAACTATTACCTGCAATAACTATTAGTGATAGAAAGGTTAATTTTTTTACCTGAGTTGAGGGCAACGGGCTTTTGTAAATATTTTGTAGGATAAGCCTTTAAATACACCCATGTTAAATAATAATAATCACAATAATGATGATGATGACGAAGACGGAGATGGAGACGGAGACGAAGGAGATGGAGACTGATTTGGAAGTGAAAAAACTTCAATATTTTGGTCAATCACACAAGTCAGTGACTTTTTTGACCAATATTTGTAAAATTGAAATCTTCAATGTTTTATTGCTAATTTTGTGATATTAAATTGAAACGAATGTTTTTAATCGCATGGCCTCCCCTTCAATATGCAACAATGACGATGTTTCAGGATCATATTTACACAACTATTTCATTGTCCGCTCAGCTCAAAGGATAATACAAAACTGTTTAAACAGTCACGGTATCCTTTAGCTCATGACACCCTGATAAAACGCTACATAAAAGATTCACCCATCATCGTTGTTTGTCTCGAACACACAAGAAAAAACTGCGCAGCAACATTTGTAACATAGTATCACGTTGACGCCTACTGATGCTATTGTTGTTTGATCGCTAATACCATTCATCGCATGTGTACAGGAGCGCTAGCTATTCTATCGTACTAGTAAACCCTGTATTAGTCATATGATATGACAATATTTGTGTCTCTTTTAGGGGACAAATAGTATAGAGTAGTACATTGTGATGAATTATATCAGAATAGTACCTTGGAATACAATGGCCAAGATACGGCATACAGTATGTCTCTTACTTTTCAAACATGCTATTATCAAACACATAGAATTCCATATTTAATCTTTCACATCTGGTACACCATCAGTTTTTTTCCGTGTTTTGCAAAAAAACATTTGTTTGTTGATGAATACTTCCTCGCGTGATCTAATTCATCCAGTTTCCATTCCGATAGAGATGTGTACTGTGTGAAATAATCAATTGTATCATTAATTGCCTTGCACGCGCATCCACATGTGCATACACTCACGCGCTCTCACACAATATAAGATCCACGTCAAACAACCAAACAGATTGCAGCAACAAAGTCGGACAATTGTAACTTACGAAGAAGTAAACAAGAACAAGCGCTAAAAATAGTGCCTCGAACACGCTCCACAGACAAGCTGCTTGACATAAACAAACAACTCCCTCATTTCTCCTGCACTTAGTGCATTCAATATCAGTTTTATACATAACTAATGCATAATAATAAATAAATCCACAGTATTTCCTCGTTTCTGTTTTCATCACCTATTGAGAGTTGGCCATCTTTCGTCAGCCTGTCTAGATTATTCAATGATTTCTGAGAGTTTTTATTGTAAAAAGATATCAAATAAACAAATATCTCGCTCAGTAAT
Organism: Epimenia babai; assembly: GCA_011762755.2. NCBI lineage: Eukaryota > Metazoa > Mollusca > Solenogastres > Cavibelonia > Epimeniidae > Epimenia > Epimenia babai. The sequence continues at coordinate 6,420 of WURV02165391.1, forward strand.
TGGGAGCTGTATATATTTCATCTGCCTGAAGGTACAAGTAAACTGAATTTTTTCATAAACATTCTAAATTTCCATGTCTCATGTTTATATTATACCTCTTATAAATATAATATAAAATAATATAAGATTTGCATTATACACTATCGCTGGTCAATAACTACTTGTACAAAATAGGGACTTTGCTGGCCTTATGTGGGCATAGCTAATTTCCATTCCACTAGCCCTCTTCCACGCACTGAGAGGCAAGTGCATATTTGGATATTCCCCTTTGCATTCCCATCTATTACCAATGTTTATTTTACTAAGCCACTCTCTTGGAGGGATTTGCTAGACTGTATGAGCTTGGTTATTGGTGGTTCGTGGGAAACAGTGCTAGATTCGAAATCATAAAATCACACGTTTGAAACCACTCACAGTAGGCTTTTCTGTGAGGATGCTAGGCAAGTCATTTAACCGTGATTGATGGAGTACGTACATTGCTAATATGGTATCTCCGCTTCTAAAATCGATATTATCCATCACGGGCTACATGCGAATGTTGAAGATTTTGTATCTGCGCTGATTAGCTACCATTAACATTCATTGTAAACTGCATTTGACAGCCTTAATTGGCTGGTACTTACGGTCAAGCATTGTTGTACAATATTTTTTTATCATTAAAATAAAAAGCAAATATATCTGGGAGTTCTGACAGAGTGTAGGCGAGGAGGAGGATGGTTGAATGAATTGAATTTATTAGTGAGTTTAGAAAATGTTCCAAATAATATTTTTTGGGATGGTCCTGTGTTAATAAAAAAGGGAAAAGGCGAGGTTTTGGTGCTACTTTATAATTAACTCTCAGTCGCACGTACACATACAACATTGCCCTGTTACACCCCTAATATATTTTTATAAAAAGATGCCACGATGAATCTTTCTCAATATTCAAACATGAAAATCTTGCTTATTTCCTATGATATAAGGCGCGGGAAAACATCCCTGGTTTGTGCTGGCTTGAACTCGCAACTTCTTGCACAAAAGGCAACGCTTCTAACCAATGCACAACTTGGCGCCAACCTATTCATCATCAAATTATTCGTTTTTCACCAAATCAGGCAGCGTTTATTGTATCTGGCCATTTTATATATCATCAGTGTTGTCAGATCCTCTCGGCTTTGCATTTAACTCTGCGTCCATACCTGATCACCTCGGGCTGTGATTTGCAGGACTGTGCGGGAAGACTGGTCAACAAGGGCATGTTGATTTAGGGCTACGATGAGGCAGTTATTTAAGTCTATGATGAGGCAGTTATTTAAGTCTCATATGGATTCCAGCATTATCATACTACCTATAATTAATTGAAAGTAGAATGAGCCAAAAGAGTTTTGGCTACATCGCCGATGTAGTATGAACTTGTTAAGTCATAGAGAAGGGGGTGTGTATTATAGATTGCAATGCATTATATGCAGAAGAATACTGTATCTCTCCTGGATTTTACTCATCTTTGCATCAATATTGTACCTCATACAAAAATACGTCTTTTCATTTCCTGCATTCTGAATATTCGTTGGGTTTTGTGTGTTGTCAGATTATTTTATGCGTTATGGTATAAATGATATCGGAGTTTTTTTATCGTGTTACGGGGACATTAGTGCTTTTGTAGATACTCTGTGGAGTGTAATGAGTAGATAACCCACCAGTAATCGATCGTATCCAGTAATGACTGGACTCCAATAATGGAGTGTATCCAGTAGACTCTCCATATACCAGACGCCAATAGTCCTCAGTATTTATCAACTCAATTACTTGGAAGGAAACTCAGGATCCACGCACTATTATGATAAAACAAATTTTTTCCATTTCTGTAAGTTATCGTAACAGATCACAGGCTACCACTTGAAAACCAATTTTTGTTTAGAGCTGTATTGTATCGGTAGTGATTCGAGTGAAGGATTTCCGCTTTTCTCGTCTCTGAGCATGCGTAATTAAATATCAGATTTAGACAGTACTTTTCCATGATGCTGCGTGACAACATTAATTTTATTTAATATGATGATGTAAGATAAGTTCAGATGAGTAGATGAGCAATTGCCTACTATGTGTATGTGAATGTGTGTGCGCCCACATGCGCATGCGTGCCCTTTCTGTAGGTAACATTCATTCATACGTATAGCATTAACTTGTTGCTCCGTTAAATTTGCTCTACCAGATACGTTTTCTGGGAATGACTGTTCATGGAATTACGAGGGTCTGCACTACATACATTTGTGATAATTGAATTCTCGAGATATACAAAAGCTCATCTTCGTTTGTGTTTTGTTCATACATAATGTTTCACCCCACCTTACTTTGTTTTAATTGCTATGGCTAGCACTTGCATGTAATCGAACTGAAATTGTGCTTCAAACAAGCTCATTTTGATTTTCAGGACTCTGAGTAACAACCAAGCATTCTGGACAATCGAGGATTCCAGTGGTGCCTTCATCGGTTTATACAACCTGAAACGACTCAACCTGCGTGAGAATCACATAAAATCCATTGCCAAGGAGGCCTTCAGTGGACTCAAAGCTTTGCAGCAAATTGACCTTTCCGGCAACAACATCACAAGTCTCGAAGACAACATCTTCTCAGTCATGACTGACCTCAATGAAATGTTCGTGTGACCTTCCTTAACAACATTTAGAAAAACTAAAATATGATCACATTTCGATCTTTACAATTTAAGAACATTACATCCGGTACAGCAGATACATATATTCACGATTTTATCAGTTATTAATTATATATTTTATATACAGGTAGTCTTCGGTTTACGACGGTCGCGACCTACGACGTTTCTTGGTTATGACGCACTCCATAAGAAATATAAAATAACATTAAAATATAAAATAACATTAAAACGCGTTCCCGTCTTACACAGCTTAGCGTTGTAAGGAACGTAACCAGTTCGGAACTAGTCCGGAGCGCGAAGCGGATGAATACGCTGTGTGGTGGTGCTAAGAAATATAAAATAAAATATAAAATAAAATTAAACATAAATTAACATTAAAATGCGTTTCCGTCTTACACAGTTTTGCGTTGTAAGAAACGTAACCAATTGCGAACTAGTTCGTAGCGTGCAGCGGGGGAATACGCTGTGCGGTGGTGCTAAGTGGGGAAGACGGCGTCACTTTGTTTCAGTTTCAGTGTTATGCAATTTTGGTTGCGTTTGGCCATTCTTTCTCTCACATGTTTTATCGTTTTTGTGAACTTTTTGCCCTTCATTATGGCTCCAAAACATAATACTGTACAATACCTTACAGTACTGGGCGTTTAGAGTACTTTATTTATGGTGTTCCGACTTACACTAAATTCGACTTAAACCAAAATGTAAGAACGGCTCTACAACGTAAGTCGAGGACCCCCTGTATTAGGAATTTTTCAAGAAAAATAGTTGTGTTTTTATAATTGTTTACTGTGTTTTGAGAACTGCCTGTAAAGCCCGTACATAACTACAGTGAAATTTAAAGTCTTAAGGTGAAGATGTTAACTTTCAACTCTCTAAGTGTTAGTATTTAAAAAATCTTAATTTTAACACCTATTCTCTGTAGAACTACTAATATTAATGATAATATTAATACTATTATAAATACTAATACTAGTTACTACAGTAGCCTGTACTACACTAGACTAGTGTGTACTACTACTACTAGTATTCTTAGCATTACCATACCGGTCCCAGCCGGCCTTGGTTGGGAGTAGTTTTTGGATATCAACACCGTCATGGCTGCTGATGCATTCTTTTGTGGACGTAGTCTGGATGACCAAAAAAATAAAACACAATAAATAAACGAACTTATTAGAGAACGCGCGGAAAGATTTCTCACTGTTGACAATCGCCATTTTAACTCATCCGCATCACATGACGAATAATCCAGGGGAGGTAATAACATAAAAATTAAAAGATCTTTTTGTCATATTCATTTTTATTATTATCGTCATGATGAATAATGCAGTATTTCTGAGTTTATACAGAGCGTCCCCAAAAATGCGATTTTTTCGACGACCTACTACAAATTAACCAACATTTTTCAGATATATGGATATTTTCCAGAGACAGGTCAAAATGCCATCGGGACCAAGTTTTATGTTTCTTCTAGATGAATTGAAACAAAATTTATGTAATAATAAAAATAAAATAGAGCTTTATTTATAGTGCCGAATTATCCCTTGGTCAACAATGACAAGATGATGCCGACGACACTTTACAATGTTGCGACTTAAAAACATAAGACTAATGAAACTATTTCCTGCAATGCCTAGTAGTGGTTTTCAATTTGTATGAACTTGTACAATGTACACATACTTACGGTGATGACTTTGAAGAAGAATTAAATGTAAATATGTAACACAATGTGAACAAAGAATACGAATCAGAACTGTGTCTTAAGTCAATCTGTAAACTCTTTTGTGCCACTGACATGTTTGTGTGTTAAGAGGGTGTGACGGCTTAAGGCCCCACTCCTTCTACGTGGCCTCTTTCCCTTCCACACACAAGTGGGCCCTCCTTGCCATATCACCTACGGCCCTGCAAACGACGCCAGGAGTCAGCCTCAAACTGTCGACCTCGGGGTTATTCGGTCTCTTAGTGTTTGCAAGTCAGCTGGGGGAGTCGTGTAGACCATGGACTTCAGGAATCTCCAGAGGTAAAAGTCACAAGGGGTGGGGTCTGAGAAAGGAGATGGTCACCCTACGTCATGGTTAAAAGCGATCACGCGATCACCAAAGACTTGGTGTAGAGTAGACGATCTCGCACACCTCTGAGACGATGGGCGCGTACCCCATCTTGCGCCCATCCCAGGCCATGAGACACTCTTCGCTGCTGAACTTCAAAGTTCGCCTCCAGAACAGAAATGATGTTGTCAAGTTGATCACGGTATGGAATGCAAAACTTGGTCCAGATGGCATTTTGACTGGTCTCGCGAAAATAATTATCGATATCTCTCATCAATGTTGATTCATTTTAATTTTTCATAGCTTATTTTAAAGAGAAATAGCAGGCCTTTTAATGATACCCATATCAATATATTCGTTACATTTTGAGTTTGTAGCAGGTCGTCGAAAATTGCATTTTTTGGAGGGGGACACTGTACTGCAGATACAAGGCATTGCTTTTTATAGAAGACAAAGCTGCGCGAGTCCTGCGCTTCAGGATCAGAATCCGGTTAACGAGCTTTATTGAACACATTTCCAACAACAAGAATGTCCGAGAGACGTTTCACGTAGCAAAACTCATGGACTGAACACCGTGAACAGTGATGAAATGTAACTGTAAGTATAGCCATTGTGTTTTATGTGCAGCCCGTCTTGTTGATATTATGCTAAAATTTTATTCTTCATTATGATATATCATTGTTTATGGATTTCTGATTATGATATTAGTATATTTATAGGCCTACTTTTTAGCTCAAAAATTCACCTCCCCATATACGGATCCAGGGTAATTGAGAGGAAAAATGTGCTTGTACGAGACCTTTTCTGGGGCCCTTTTCCAACACTAGCTATTCATAATTAGATGATATAGTTGCACTACATTATCTGTTCAGAGGAATCAGGAATCTTTTTAAAAGGTATGTGGACAGTTAGAGATCCTGACTCATGGTGGACCAGAGATAATTTTTGATGAGATGAAGCTTGCTATTGTGGCTAGTGCTGTAAGGAACATCCTCATACTGACGATGAGGTTAGGAAATATACTTTCTAATATGTACTCTGTCAAAGCATGTAACAAATAGAATACTTCAAATTATTTTCTACTAAAATTGGCATTCTGAAACATTTTCATGTGAGTCATTTCGTGCACCAGGTCTTCACTGCTGATGTCTTTAGAATGCTTCTACTATCGACTCATGTAGTAGTAGTTAGCTTCAGGGATACGTGAGCTTAGGGGACTACAAACCTTAAGAGCAGTTAAAGGGATTGACTATACGGTAAAAAAATATATTTATATATTAGTAACTTGGTGACTGACTATACAGCGCTGGACTGCCCACCCACTCATAGCTAAAAATGTTGAATGACATAGTAAGAGAGAAGATATTATTCAATATCTTCTAATAAAAGTTGTAGCATATAAGTGTATGGTGAATTAAAATTGACTGACATTGCTGCTCAGAAAATATTAAAAACATGTAAAACATGGCAAAATATGAAATGAAACACCTGTCAGAAAAAACACCTGAATTGAGCTCATCAAATATTCCAAGGGATCATATTACCATTTACTTCATAAATGACTAATCAGCCTCATCGTTCCTCGTACGAAACGCGTAAGTTTCGGCGACCGTGCTTTCTATGCTGCTACTCCCCCTCCTCGCCTTTTTAATGCTCTGCTCTTCCAGTTTATATACAACAATGCAAAAGTATAAATCAATTTTTAAAATCAATTCAAAGTCTACTAAAAACAAAATTGTTTACCAAAGTTTACAATTAATGAATATCACGGATAATCGTCATTGTCGCCTTTTTACTATACTCTCGTGTTATTAATCTTAAAATGACCCTGGTGCTGATGCATAGGCTACTAGAGCCTAATATTAATTGTGCTACATATATTGGAAATTGCGAAAATATCGCAATAGGTGATAAAATAATTATGTCCAACCTTGTAGTATATTCAGTACACCCTTCTGAGTTATTAGTTAAGGAAGCTCACTAGTCTTTTAGTGCTCATTTATAGCTGTGTTATTTTCTGACGATGCTTCGGCCATATAAATGTTTTTAAAAAATGTCTTTATTGATGTAAAGTGTGGGAGACAGCAATGCTATGAGTGCACTTCAAACCAAATACATTTCATTCTATATATGTATCGTAGATTTTCAGACATTTGTTGATTAATTTAATTTTATTATCTAACCAGCATGGGGTGTATGTGAACAGAGAATACGTCGATGATTAATGACAACGATTCGTCTGTGAACATTGGTTCTCATGGCGCGCGATTCCGATTGCCGTCAGCCAATCACACCTTCTTCTACAATATTCATTGGGCCAATAATATGTCTCGATTTATCCTTACGATGACCCAACGGCCATTATGTTTAACACATAACGTCGGACACTGCATTAATGATCACCTGGCATCAATAGAGAAATAATTTTTCGGTGAATTACTACTCAGACCTGCGTCTACATTGTATTTTCATTCCTGCATCATCAGACCCACAGTTTGAAGGTAAGTGCAGTATTTCCTACACTCAGGAAACCCAAATCTAGACATACGATCTCCATCAACAATAGACTACCGTAACTTTTTATAGAAAGTTAAATGAAATGTAATTGAAATTTGATAGAAATTCGATACCATAACTAATATACTGCGAGTTCATGTGAGAAGAGTATCGTCCCTTGAATGTCGGCATTGAGTTTTATGTCTCATATATCCGCTTCGCCCCTTCACTTTCAATATTCAAATTTAACCTAAAAACACACCTGTTTGCCTCGGCTTTTACTGAGATTTTTCCTTTATTTATGTGTCCTAATTATATCCTTGTTTTCTATTTATGCGTCATATATCCTCTGCTTCGAAACAGGTGTGTTTACATATTTTACATTCTATTTAGAATGTTTTAACATTCGAAAGCTTGTGATCTATATCTCCGCAGTGCGCCATAAGGTGTTACCACTTAATTTGCTTATATTTTACATTGTAATTTAATCACTGTCATCCTATGTATCCATGTTTTTACTGTGTTGTTGCATATTTCACCTGTGTGTCATCATCATCATAATCATCATCATCGTCGTCGTCATCATCATTCACAATACAATGCTGCTGTTTTATTACCAAGTCAGTGAAGTTAGCAGTATGAACTTATAACACTGCCGTTAAACATTATTAGTTAACACTTCAAAAATGACTGTATATCTCGATAAAATCTCTGACCGAATAAGAGCTACTAAATAAAAATCCTTACGAGGTTCTAGCTCATGCTTGTCTCATTATTCTTGCCCACACCGCCTTTACACTCGAAACGCGATCATCAAACACTGCGTGCACGTTTGCAATCTCGGTTTCATATTTGGCACATGATCTGGCGGTAATATATTATTTCATCATAACAGTAATTGTATCTCCCGTTAATTTCAATACATCTGCCACAAAACATTCAGAAATTACGGAACAGCACCGCTTGACTTTTTCTGACATCTCTCGACGCTTTCATCTGATTTCAATTTTTTGATCACTCTATAACGACGACAAACCTGTTATTCGTTATTATACTTGATTTCCATTCATATCGTAAGTCTGAAATAAATGATTCGAATTATATAATTCCTGGTTAATGCGGTTGATACAATTTCCAAATCCACAATGACCAAGGTATTAATTACTCTAAACACAATAAGAATTCTAACAGCAAATAGTAATCAATAAAAGTTCTAATGAAATATGAAATGAAATTTATTTGTTTAAAGTGTACTTATTAGCTGAGCTGTCAAACACACTTTACTTGGAACAATAGCCTAATGGCCTAAGACTATAATGTAATTACTTGAATTATATAAAATCAACATCTAACAGTATACAGGTAATACAGATCAATGTTAGATACAACTATGTACATTTACAGTG
>WURV02165402.1:0-15011 GCA_011762755.2 Epimenia babai
CACAATGTAATGAATAATAAATAGAAACTTATAATATACACTCAATAAATAAGGAGGTATATCTGGATGAACTATAAAATAGTGGTTCATTTGTTTTCGGAAGCTGGTATAGGGTTGATGTCCAAAGAACCTATTTAATGAAAATTTGCAATGGCTTAAGGTTGTTCTAGAGGTGATCGGGGTTGTTAGGAAAAAGTATCCTTGAATCTACTTCAAAAGTATTCATTCAAAATCAGCTAGAGCGATCGCCTACACACAAAATTCATATCCCAGTTTGCTCTTTGCTCAATCCAGATGACGCATCGACTTCCTATCCAACCAATATCAAACCTGTCATGTTTTTCGAGCAAAACCATGATGCCTTAAAACCCCATTGGCCCATGCACTGAAATTTGCTTACGGAAAAAGGCGAGGTTTTGGTGGTACTTTATAATTAACTGTCAGTTGCACGTACAATATTGCTCTGTTATATCCCTAAGATATTTTTATAATAACCCATTCCACGGCAAATCTTTTCCAATATTTAAGCACAAAAAACTTCCTATTGTGGAATGCACGGGAAAAAATCCTTGGTTTGTGCTGGTTCGAACTCGCAACCTCTCGCATGAAAGGCAGCGCTTCTAACCACTGCACCACTGGCACCATTTAGAAGGGCTTCTCGCTGATGCGACTGTTTTTCAGATGCTCTCTGGGTGGTCTCTACGGCGCTAACCTCTCCCCCTACCTCATCTGTAATAATCACCAAGCACCACAGTCCGAGTGGAGTGTACGACACACAGGCTGTATGTAGACATTTAGAACCAGTGGCGTGGATGGACAAATATCAACTGGCTGCTCAAACTCGGTGGTTTTTCACCACTATAATGAAATTGGTGTGTTCGCTGTGTGAACCACAAGCAGGCTAGTTATTTAGACTAGCTTTATAAAGGGCTCATAATATCGCAGACAATCGGATAATGCTAGTCTACTGCTACATAATTTCACAACAGTGTCCACCTCCAATCAAAATATAATATGAAGAGAATAGATATCTTCAAGAAAGAAGTACTCCATATCGATATAACTAATCAAATGACCACACCAGTTGTACAAATTTTCATCATAGAAATATACTCTAAATTAGAAAAATGTGCGACAATAAAGGTGAACTATTTACCACCGAGTTAACTCGCATGGGTTAAGCAGGGTGTGTGATTTGTGAAAGTCGTTTTGCTGGGAATTCATGAAAATATTTATGGATATACGAGTATTGTATAAGCAGTACTACTGAAATTTCCCGCATCATCGTGCGATCCACAAAAAGCGTGAATTGTTTTGTCTCAGCATTCCGTACAATTCGGAAGGGATAGAGTGACGTTGGCTTAATGTCATGGCATAATGTCATGTCACGTGACATCAAACCGTTTGTCCCGTAAACGCTTCGCAAACGTCACCTCACTGCGGTTGTATATGTTGTATCTGAAAGTTGTAACAATCAAACCTCAATCAAAATATTTAATATATATATATATATATATATGTATATATATATATATATATATATATAGAGAGAGAGAGAGAGAGGGAGAGAAAACTGAACTGTAGGGGGCAGGTACCCATGCAGATGGAAGCGGTAACCAAATGTATCCGATATCCTCACTCCCAACAAGGTGGATAACATTGCATACTGTGCTCAGTGTGTAGATATGTGTGCGTATGCATGTGTATATGTGTGTGTGCATGCGTACTTAAGTAGTTATAGGCAGATTATCAAGGTAATCATCATCTAGGCCATTCTTGGCCATTTACAGAGCAATCCCACAAATATGGTTGACACAACGAATTGATCAGCCTCACTAGTATGGGGTGGGGGTAGACCCTGGCTGGGAAAAGCCCACTGAGTCTGAGAAGACAACTGGAACTTCTTCCATCCAGGCTGCTAGCTCTAAACGTCGACGGATGGGCTAAATATGTCGGACGCTCCGCTAAGTCTATGACAGTTAATGGTTATTTACAACGGGATGACGACATAGCGGGAAGGTAAGCGACATTTAAAAGGCCCAACAGAACACACTGCAAGGGCTACTTTGACGCCTATGGGCACACAGGTTTCTGCATCAAAGTCCAACACTCAAACCACTCACTATGTTAACTGCCCCCAAACTATACTGCAGGTGCTGCTATAGGTGTTTGGTGCCTAGCAGGAAACAAAATCAAAGTCACTAATAAAACCTTGTTAATATTAATGTGATGAAGAAAGAATGCCAAGACTTAGTTTTACTATGGGTCTGTCATATGTGTAATATGAGTTAAAAAAATATTTAAACTATTTAAACGAGGTGCCAAATACTGTAATAATAATCATACGATGCGAGAGAGATTTGAGAAAGGTCTATCGAGCATTATAATACAGTAAACCGTACACTTTCAAGGGTTGGTCATCATCCATAAAAAATATTTAAACTATTTAAACGAGGTGCCAAATACGGTAATAATAATCATACGATGCAAGAGAGATTTGAGAATGGTCCATCGAGCATTATAATACAGTAAACCATACACTTTCAAGGGTTGGTCATCATCCATAAAAAATATTTAAACTATTTAAACGAGGTGCCAAATACTGTAATAATAATCATACGATGCAAGAAAGATTTGAGAAAGGTCTATCGAGCATTATAATACAGTAAACCATACACTTTCAAGGGTTGGTCATCATCCATCAACTTGACACCATCGACACACAAACAGTACCTTCTCCAAATATATCGCCTGCAACACGGTCATCCCATTCATTAATAAATAGCGGTGACAATGAATGGCAGGTTGTAGTTACAAGGAAACGTAGCGTCTCACTGAACAACGTATCAAATAAAAAATAAAAGCTATTGCTTAGTCAAGTTCATTGATACATTGTAGTTGTTCCATAGTAAACCCGTTACTAAATGCTGCATTATACTGTGATACTCAGTGTATAACTTTGTCCTGTTAAATCATACTAAGTTAAAATATTAATTCCATGCAATAAATTTAGAGAAGATTCAGGAAATTATAGCAGTATAGAAGTACTTGCACCGACTCACTGTGCATTTGAGCATATTTCATCGTAACAGTATATTCAACAAAATAATAACCGTAACAGAGATTTTCATGCTGATGGCATGACAATAAAAATAATATCTACCTTATACAGGATTTGTTTACTTTTAAAAAAAGAAATTGCATATTTAGAAGAAATTTACGTTGCAAATTAGCGTAGTAACTGCTGTACTTACAATTTGACTACTACATATTCGTTTAATATCCAATATCTCTATATTCAATTCAGATTATCATTTGCCAGATACCATGATTATAATGGCATGATGAAGTGTCCATTAATCATCAATAGCATACCCTCCATCATCACCATGGTTAATTGTTTATGAAATCTGTGATTATAATTGTGAATGGAAGATTTTTATTTATCATAACTACATGATAATACATAGTTCTGCAAGAAGAGAAAGTAGTTACGATTGATGTGGTACAATGTCCAATCCAATGTACATCCAAAACTTGTACTATTCTCTCTTAAGAGACATGAAAAAGGTATGTGTATATTTGTATACAGAAGAGAAATGGTTCAAAATATTGTATGTTCTCTGTTTTTATATTAATACTAGCACTACGTATTAAAGCACACTTTCATTTCATTTCCCCCACCCGATTATAATTTCTATCGGATGAAGTAAAAATATGGTTACCAGCTGATGTGCTTGGGTCCACCTTCTCGTGACAGTTTCAGCATCATGTGCCGTTGTATGGAATGTTTAAGATCTAAGACGGTGTCGTTCTGTTTCACCACAATAGCTGGATTCACCGATCAAAACAATTTTAGAGTCATTATAGTCAACGTCGTTCAACTAATACCTTTATGAATGCTGTTCAAACCATATGGAAATAACATGAAGACAAAGTAAGTTACGAAACAAACAGCCAAGAAACATTTTCATATTTATGGTCAGATTAAGTAATGTTTAGAAATTTTTTTGATCATGTGACATCATGGTACAGGTATATAAAATATAATCACGTATTGAAAAGTTTGCTGGCCATTCTAGAGGATGGTTGACTACAGTTATATACATATACCTGCGATACACTATACTTGAATGCATGATTTTATAATTTTATAGAATGATTGTGTATGTAATATATCGTTTAATTGAATCATTATATATGGAATAGTGAAGATAAATAGAGCCTGAGAAGTGCACTGCATATATATAATAATGGTATTTCATTCAGCAGTTTTTTTTTTGGTTGTTCCAAAGTATACTTGGCTCAGAATTACTACTACAAGGTAGGATATTTATTTTTTAAAATCTGAAAATAGTCTCTGTTGATCAGTAATAATGTATGTTATAAAAAGTTAACCAATTGTATGGTATTTTGAAAAATATATGCGATTTTTATGCAATACCTTAGAATAATTACATTGCAATGATACACGAGAAATGCAATTGTTTTAATATCTTACGCAAAGTCTGGCCATCTTTGCGTTGGACAAGTACAGTCATTGCCTGCCCGTACTCTAGTGCGATCTGAGACTTCACTTCCTCAAGAGTAATTTCTCTCGGAAGGTCACTCAAAAGAATATCATTCTGAAATATATCAACTTATTCTCAGGAAAAAAAAATCCAACGAAGAAAACCTAATAAGAATTGTGAAATAATTAAATTTCATACAATGTACATACCAAAAATCTGAGCAATTACAATACCATAAGCTCGATAACATAACAAATTAAATGCAATCTACCAACATGTGTATAAAAGTACCTCTCATCAGTATTTCCTACTGAAAGTGTATGTTGAATAATCCCATCTCCAATTCAACAGATTCAAATTGTAACAAAAATTTAACTAAACCGAATAATGATTCACAACCACGATGCAACATAGCTTCACGTACTGAAATAAGTGTGGTTAACTTGGTTTGGACATATGTCATGGCATCGACGTGTGACAGTGGCTCATGCTCGTCATCTATCACTGGGTTGTCTGTTGGCGTCACCATCGCGATTACCTGTAGATTAATTATAAATTAATAACACAAGAAATCATGAGCAGAATAATTATTTCCCTTTTTACCAAATACTAAAAATTAACAACTTTAACTAACGTATATACAAAATTCTAAACAGATGAGACTCAAAACACATTGCTCAAAGAATTAAGATTAAACAAACAAGATACTCTTTGCATTCCACAAACTCATATATATCCAATTGTCAAAATAAAGCGTTATTTCATATCATCTCTAGATCCTTTTTTCATCTCGCTTGTCCATCTTTTCGAGACCTACATTGTAGGTACTTATGATGGTAATAAATATCCCCAGTCATCAACTACGTGATTACTTACCCTAATCCTAACCCGGACTGCACTATTCCAAATAACAGATGATTCCCCTCACTAACATCATAATACTCTGAAAGCAAGACTGCATATGATCTTCGTATGTAAACATAAATCCCTTTGATATATGCATGGTACATATATATAAGAAAGTTGGTCATACAAATCATTCTTGAGTCGCTCTCTCAACTAAAATTATATTATTATATTACTATTATATTTGTTATAATTATTATAGTTAAAAGAGAAATAGTGTAATAGGGCACAGTTTAGTAGGTAGGTATAGCCGCATATGTTTACCCATAACATGACACCCGAGATATCCTAACCCTAATCCTAACCCGGACCGACTTACAATAAAAGGCCGAAACGGCTCATTCATGCGCAGACTAACTATAACATTAAAAGCATAGGTCATTCGCAGAGTTTACTCACGTAAAGTGTGTTTGACAGCCAAGCTAATAAATACACTTTAATCAAATATGTTCCATTTCGTTTCGCTCTCCTTTTCAAAATTTCGTATCGGCGCAAGTTGTCTTAACATCAGTTTTCCTGCGATCTTAGGTCGTCATCATCGCGTTCAAAAACTGGATGCGTCGTCGTACCTGTGGAATACATTAATTTTTTTATTTATTTTTCCTCAACAAAAGGAGGCTGCTAGCACTGAGCGTAGTGGTTAGAGCGCTTGACTTTGGGCCCAGAGGAACCTCTAGGCACTACCTGTGGTAGAAAAGGCCTTAAACCCCTGTGCCCATGGGAGTCTGTGTAGACCTTGTAGTGTGGTTCTGCTAGGGCTTTTCCTTTGGACGTAACTGTGTTTCAGATGCTTTATGGATGGCCTCTATGTCCCATCAAAACAATTCACTCCAAGTGACGTACCTCTTCGTCTATTCATGGTATTATATTGAACAGAGACAAAGCGGTCCTAAGACTTTTCAGTCGAGCGTAGGTTTTGTTGTCAGTAGGGAATTCAATTATATTCAATTCAATAACATTTATTCCTCAAATACAATCGCACACAATAGTTACAACAGGGTTGTTAGTGAGAGATTGCATGGAACATGATGGAAGTGCCATGGAAAGTTTGTAATGTAGAGTAAATAACGATAGTTTAGGTGGTTGGCCGAGAGGGTATATCTTAGCATCATATGCTATTATGGGGCATTACCGCCCACAGACGACATACGCGATGTGAACGATACGACGAAACGTTGGATCGAATTGGTTCCAAATACGATATTATGATATGATGGGCCATCGAGCTATGTATATGATTAAACCTCGGCCGAAATAAGTTAAATATAAATTGGCTTTTTTACTGCCAAAAAACTTTGCCGTTTCCCGCAAAAAAAAGATATTAATCTTATTGCTGGTGACTTTTTAATCGCCATGGAAACCTCGAAGAGCTTGTAAATTGCGAGTTACTACGCATGCGCGAAAAATTCCTGCGCTTTTTCTACAAAATGAGCAGACGAGTTAAATTTTCATTCAGTCACGTTCAATAAAAGGCTGTACAAGTTATAAGTTGTCATTGTAATATGGACGCGAAAATTGTTAAAGATACACAAGATAGTCTCGGAAAAATCATTAAGAAGCCGCCACTGACGGAAAAATTGCTAACGAAACCCCCTTTTAGGTTTCTTCATGACATAATGACGTCGGTACGTAGTTTTTAGTTTAAAAGCCAGCACATTAAATACTCATTATAATTTACATGGGTATCAGAACACTCGCCCCACTCATTTCTCGACCCAGAATATTCGACCCACATTATAGTATTGGATCTATGGGAAGTAAACTCGAGCCAGAATAGTAGACCCAGAACACTCGAGTAATCTGGTTACTGGGAAACTATAGTTTATACGCACAATGTTAATATGTGTCCAAAACGGTGATAAACTGAGTAACCCAACCATTGGAGTGATGAAGTAAAAAATTTATATCATAAAAGCAAGTTAATTACAACACATAATGCCTTAAAGAATATGGATATAATATACGACGAATAAAAATTGGACAAAAATAAACTATGTAATATTTTATACAATAATATAAATAATACATATTTTTACGGAAAAAATACACCATGAATTATGAAAGTAATACAATACATAATACACAAACAAATATGAAATCAATATAGGCCTACGGTGAATATAAAATACGATAATATACAATTATCTAACATGACGACCTCAAACACTGACCAGATCACCACATTGCTCTAGATACTGCGATGCGGTGATTAGTATATTAAAAATTATCCCCATATATAAATTTCCCATATCTACTTCATAGTAATCGATGTTTACATATAAAGATCATACGCGAGTTTTATTTCAATATATCGTGGTGTGATTATAGAGATAGAGAGCTTGTTCGATCACAAAACTTGCAGCTGAGCAGTTATGTTTACATAGGACGGTTACATCAACGATCGAGGGAGTAGTTGGCCTAGTGGTTAGAGCGTTTGACTTCGAATCCAGGGGTCCCTGGTTCAAATCCTGCTCTATTTCAATCCTGAGATAGGGCGAGTATTTCCGGTCGAGTTGTCCGCGGTCGTAGGTTAACTGGGCGAGTATTCCGGTATTTGTATCTATCGGTCCACACGACTAACGCGATGGTATTACATAAAACGATGTGTGTACATTTACAGTCACGTAACATGTTAAACAGATGATCATGATATCCATAGTAGTTAGTTATGGTATCAGGAAGATCATCTTCGAGAAGGTCGATGGTAGCAGTTCAAAGCGTCCCCAAAGCTACACGACCAATCGCGTCCCAGCAGTGACAATGATCGCGACCCCACCGCGTTTTAGGCAGTAAAATCACCGATAACGTATGCATATTTGTTCAGAGTGATAAATATTGCTTACCTGTAAATATCTTTTGGTTGCTATAGTTTATACTATATGACAAAATTGAGACCTAAATTCTAAATAGAAATATTACCATGTCGGTTTGACTACATCACTCAGTCACCCCATCACAATAGATAGAAGAGAGAATGATGGAAGGGAGTGTTTATAAATTATATGAATGAATGAATGAATGTTAAGTAGATCATGTAAGTGACCCAAATCCACAAATGCAGGATTGCACTACATAGTGCATACAAGAGAGAAGTAACAAGGTGGATAGAAAGTGAAAGCTGATTTTGTGTGTATGAAAAGTATACTTTATCAGTATAAATCAGTGCCGTGGTCATATTGTAAGGGGTATCTTGGGTCCTTACTATTGATACTCTAGTATGGCTACCAAATTTTCTGACAGTCTTTAAATGGCAAACTTTTTTAGCAATAATATCGCGTTCTTAATATTGGGTATCATGAAATTGCATTACCAATCCCATAATTCTCACTTTTTGTATATTATTAGAACATAATATATAATGTATATATACTGGAATTATTGAGTTTTAACAAAAATTGAGGTCAAGGCTACATTTTAAAGAATCAAATAAATATGTCGATAAGTTTTCACTATTATTACATATCAAGAATTACGGCCTGTAGGCATGTTAGCAGAACGAGTGATCAACTTCACCTGATGAAGCATAGTGTTTACGCGACGGCTTGTGATCAGTAAAACTCGTTACTCTATATAAAAGGTATTGCCCTTTTTATCGTAAGTATTATTACATATCACTGAGTTCTCAAAAAGGTATTAAATGCCAAACTGGGTGGGAGAAATTTAACCTATATAACTGCGCTTATAGAGTACCAGACTGGTTATCTGGATATTGTCAGGTCGGCCCTACTAGAGGCAACGTTTTTTCTGTGCATCCCTTTCCCCACAATGCTGATGTTAATTCATGACTATACATATATATAATGGAAGTACTGACTGTGTAATTATTTTATTCTTTTAGGTAGTGCGGACTACTGGATTCATGCAAGGGCTCTTCACTGAAGAAGAAATGAACTCGGAAAATGTCAAGGTTAGAATTTATTGTTCTTCTTTTAACTTTATTTAACTTGAAATATGCAGTTTTATAACAGTATTGTTAGATAAATATAATGGATTATTATGGCATGTAGTACCTCGTTATATACTAAGACATTGAGATGTGGGCTGCTGTATTTGCCATGTTGTATGAACGACAAATACAAATACATTTTAATCTAACTGACATAGATTTAACAAACTTTTGTATATCATGTATACTTTGTCATGTGTACTGAGTAGCCAAAGGAGCCCATTTATTATATAATTCGAAAATTTTATGGGTTGAATATTTCATGATTTTGTCACTAACAAGAGTGTGTGAGTATTAAATTTCTCTGGTCCAGTCTAGTAGATATATTCTTATCCAAATTACAATGCCTTTGTTTAAAGTAAAATGCTCTAGTGTGATCTCAGATTGCTTTAGTAGGCACTTTATTTACTTATTTGACTCTATCAGAGACAATCAGCGAAAGGTCTTCCAACCGAGTCTTTTTGCTTCACCTTACAGCAGTGACTCGCGAGAGAAAAAGGCTGTAACTAACTGGTTAAGAATATAAAGTAGACATTCAGAAATTCTACTCTCAACACTACTGAATCATAGCATTCTGAAAACATTTGGGTTTAAATTTTTAACTTGTACGGTGGTATAAGCGATAATCTGATTTGTTCGAGGATATCTTGTAGGAATAACTCATTTATCTGACATACAATTGAGGTTTTTATAATGAGTTTTATAATATATGTACATAAATATTGGTGCGATAACAGTAATTTTATCAGCATATTCTGTTTTAAGCCTTTTATATTCATTCTCGTCAACTTTCCGAGTTGTTTTTTTTACTCCTGAACTTAAGGTTTTTAGGAGTTTTTTATTTCTCTTGCTTTTTTGGTCTCTCTCTGGCTTTTATCATTGTGATTATTATAGTTTTTATTGATTATTGCCATGAAAATTCTAAAATTGTCAATTTTCACATAATATTTTGATTTATTTCTACAGGACAAAGACAGCAAAATGGAATTTTTACAGAAAGTTGTGGATCTAGTGTGTGAGTGGAATTAAATTTCATTAATGTTTTATTCTTCTATATTGGGTATATATTTTATTGTGTAGTTTTTCTCATTAATTGTTGAACTTGCCTGATAAAGTCAAAACAATGCACGTGGATACAGCAAGAACTCAGCAGAGCTGAATACTGGAGTTGTCTAGTTTCCTTTTTGGCTTCGTACCTATGCGGATGTAGTATGGTATGTCATTGTCACTGTTCGAAGAGGGGATGTCGTAAGATAAAAATATTACAAAACTCGTGCACATACCATTTACTGTGTAGAAACCGCCAAACCAGGTATATTTTTTTATATGGATATAATTAATGAAATGTTCTATACATTAACCCTTACAGTGCTGATTATCTACCGTAACATGTGTTTAACACAACTATAGTATGGACTAGCACTTAAAGGGTTAAGACACTTGCAATATTCGGACATTTCCGATCAATTGAATCCTAGTAAAATTCAAGTGTATTAATCTTTTAAACTCTGTATTAGTAAAAATAGTGTCTTGAAGACTGCGTTCATATATACAGAAATGTATGGGTCTTGAATCCCTCAGCCATACTCATATCCTATATCTGGTGTCTTATTCTCCATGCAACCAACTTCAGTTGCATCCCCTACTTACAGATAAAACTTGCCATATTTCTTTCTCGTTCTTTTGTTCATGGCATGTTTGATATACATACAACAAAACAGAGTGACATATACATTTGTATATTCCGCTGTTATATTTGCACTTCTCATACTGAAGCCAATCTAGGTAGGTCTGTTTTCAAATGAAACTCTGTGTTTGTCGCGCAAATTCACTCACTTATGTTTCCTTTGTTTGAACTTAAGAATATACGGGTTTAATTTACATTTATATGATGAGTGTGTTAGGATAAAAATGTTTTTACAGCACTGGTTAGTGGCAAACAGCTGCACATAAAGACATCAAAGATTGTAGCAGGCCATGAAGCTGAAAAGACCAACATCTTGCTTCAGTACCTTGCTGAATCAATAAACAAAAATGTATGTAGAAGACACTCTTTTATGTACACTACTATACTATGGGATAAAATTAAAAATTTCCTCCAGTAACGTCAGACTGGGATGGCTGCTAAACTTGCATGTGACTGGCTATCATCTATAATGGCATGAATGTTGTACAGCACCACAGCCAGCTTCTTCAGTGGCATGTGACGAGTTGGAGATCTCATAGCCTCTTGAGTACTATCACCTTGATGTTAATGGGTGTTGCTAATGTGGTTCTTTAAATAGCTGGAGAGAAAGCACAGAAATGACCTATACTTTTGATAGGACCTGAACCCATGACCTCCAGATAAACGGTCTGCGGCTTTACCAACTGAGCTGTAGGTCCCATCGGAGGTATAGGTTTTCTGTGCATTTCTCTCCATAGTATTACCTGTATGTGTGCATTGGAATAAAGATGTGGTAATGGTGACGTGTAGTGCATGTGGGAAGTGTTAGGAATCTTGTAGATTCTTTGGTCTGTGTGTTGCATTCGGTGGGTATCTTCATGAGAGTAATTAAAAATTTAGTCATCAAGATTCTAAAGACAAGAAACCATGATAAAGACAACATAACGAAATTATATTTGTTCATAATGTTCATTTTTTGTGGATAAGTCTAGACTATCACAACATCAAGCACTACATACCAGCTATCCAAAAAATTCCCAATATAATGCACATTACTGACATCAAGAAGGGTCTCATACAACATAATACGAAGCAGGCATCCTTACCCAAAAGGTGAGCAACACCATCCAGTAGGTCCAGAAACAATTCTTATAGCTCAAAGAGTTGTAAAAAAAAACATCTTTCTGCTGCAATAGTTGATGGTGGTTGCGGTTATTGCTGGTTTATTACCTGTGTAGTATCTTGTAGGGTTACTGCAATGGGTCAAGGTTATTCAACTTTTATCTTCGATCGATGTACTAGAGCATGCTTCTACAAACATCTGAGGTTTTTAATCCAAAAACTTGTTTATGTTTAAAACAATTTTATTTCTAAGATACTGTATGCCTGGCCATTGTATGTCATTATACAGGTTAACTGCGAGAAGTATGTACAAAAGGTTCTGGAACGGCAAAATGGCAAAGAGAAGGCAAAGGAGAACACCACACATAAACCTAAGCATGTTAGTAACATCTGATTAAAGACTTTTATTTGATCTTTCTTTACTCACCACTCTGTGTACCTTTGTCTGCCTTTGTATACACTTCCCCGGCCAGCTGTTATTATTTTTACTGCCTTTTTGTAACCTAATTTCGCGACTCACAGTTCTATAGCCTCTGTCTTTTCTCGGTTCACACACATCTTCACTTTCTTCATTCTCCATCCCTGGCTTTGATCTTGCCCTTTTCGTCTTCCAGCGGTTTTTAGCTGTAAAGAATAAAATTTGCACAGGTGCAACTTCTCACGAAATCTCGTGAATTTTTTTATATCATATGGACATAATATTTATTTTATTTATTTAGTAACCCATTCAACAAAACACAATATGTATCATATCTGCCTAAGGAAATGCAATACTATATATAATATTATAGATAGTATATACACACTATACACAGTAACTACATAACTAGTATATGCCCGAAAAGATTGAGGACTGTTGAAAGAAGCCAGAGGAAGTCCTGAGATTTGTAGTTTCATGGCCCCTCATAATCTTTGCTGTCATATTTTTCTCTGTATATGGCACAAATTTAATTATTAGGACGACAAAAAAGTTTTTTGTTATGAAAACTTCTCAAAGCGAGCAAAGTTATTCTCTTAAATTGTAATATTGAAAGTAATCATTCACCATTTATAGCCAGGCCCGAATAATGTGTATAACCTTTAGCTTCATCGGTGCATCTTATACATTAAAATAATTAATTTATTATGTTACATTTCTACCCATTTATATCTTGCATTAGCATAGTCACTCTGTGTTAGCTAGTATAGTAAGACCATTTAGTGTAAATCATTCACCTCGACTATGTGGGTTGAATAACTAAATGAAAGCATATCTGTTAAAGAATATATTAATCTCTTAATTTATTTTTAAAATATGACAAGTGTTAATGTTCTATTTGGAAATACTCGAAATGAAAATTCTCATAAAGGTCCGCAATAAAATATAACTGTCGTGTATTTATTAGGATTGTATTTAGTATAGTGTGTAGTCTGCATATTTTTGGACAGATGGTTCCTGTATAAGAATTTGCAGCATTTAGTCCATATAATGCGGTTGTTAACCTCATAATACCATGGCTCATATTGTGTCCTTCAGGAGAGAACGAGAAAAGATAAAACGAGCAATGATGTAGATACTGATGAGCGTGTAGATGAAACAAAGACGTCCCAATCAGGAGGTAAAGAACTGAATGATGATCGCAAGCAGAGGGCGAAAGAAAAAGACCGAACTAGAGACAAACACAGTAGTAAAAGTCGTGAGAAATCACAAGAGACGAATAGAGATCGGAGTGATTCGAATGTGGATGTGGGTCACAAAGTGGTGGACAATGAAAAGTCTCAGGAGATACCTCAGATAGAACAACGTCAGTATTGGTTGGACTCAAATAATTGTGATTGCAAGTAGTAATAATACCTCCATGCCATAACGGAACAGCGGTGTCATCAAATAAGACGTGTACTATTAATTGTTCAATGTGGGCACTACTCTTTTCATCCAGCACGATGATTCCTGTTCTTGTAATGCATCCGGTACACATTCTTACAGTTCACATCTTACACGCATCTTACACACATCTTACACACATCTAGCACACATCTTACACACATCTTACACACATCTTACACACATCTTACACACATCTTACACACATCTTACACACATCTTACACACATCATACAGTTAGTATGTAAGGCATGGTCCTGTCTTTCAATCTGGTAGGTAGGTGTTCCCATCAGGCACCCTGTTGAAATTGGTGTGAGATGCTTGTTTGTATTGATTTTGTCAGCTTTTTCTTTTACCGCCACAATCTGTTTTGGTTAATTACACCACCGAAATCTGTGAATATTACCAACAAGGGGTTTGTTTCCAGTAAAAAGGTCGCTTTGTACAGTGCAAATTCGTGTCAGCCTTTTCAGTTTTAACATTCATTTGGTCAAAAGAGGTGGATCACACTTTCTCTTTAGTGATCATGTCTTGAACTTGATGCTTCATAACAGACTCGCCCCACTTGCCTGGTAATGTAGCAGCCATTTATGATAATAGGGCAAGAGATATGATGAACAACAAAATACTTATGCTGATGATGTATCTCTCTAGTTCACTGTGGTGTGTCAACAGGGGATGACAAATATGGCTCGCGTAGTGTTCAGCAAAAAGATGAAGCTGAGAGAGAATCACAAATGGCGAGAAATCCGGGGGCTGTCCCTGGGAAAGAACGTAGTCCAAAAAAGGTACATGTCATTAGTAGGACCTATTTATACTCAGTCGTTCTATCACAAAGTAATTCTGTATTAATAATTTGATACCGATTGCTCAACATGTCGCAATATATTAGCATGAACCAGACCTGCCCACTTGGTCTACATCTGCAATATTGGTTCTATGTCGTCGCCCTATGTTGACAGGAGCAACATTGACATTTTAGTTTTACTGTCCAAT